>JBBBDQ010001032.1:817500-885000 GCA_037127315.1 Ascarosepion bandense | reverse complement strand
ATAGAAGATATATTTCAAAATAAATACTCTTGTTACTTAAATAATTATTTATGTGCTCTATCCCTTTAAGATTTGAGTGATCATGGCCCTCCACGACTTCTTATCCCTTGTTGTTCTGAGTAATGACTTTGTTGTAAATGATATTCAGGACCTGCTGAACAAATTCATTCATGTATACAACATCCAACAGCTTATAAGATTTTGTTTTTTTATCACTCAAGGCAACACAGATGATATATATATATCTGCCAGTGGCTTCCAGTTCATTCCTCGCCATGAACAAGAACCTTGTAACCTCTTTCAGTAAGCTGGTTATCTCTAAATTGCTGTTGTTGGCAGCTACTCCCATGATGATGGGGCGACTTTTTATTTCCTGTGTCAGAGTGGAAGCTGTTAGTCTTTACATTATTAGTCCATGGTTAGTATTTTCACGAGCAAGACAAATGCAGATGTTAGAATGTTGTGCATCTCATTTCATATCATATCATTTGGGGTCATCTTCCATTTTATAACTGGCGGCGGGGGTGGGGGCTCACTTCTCAAGTAGATAAAAATTACTTGTCAACATTTAGAATTTCATTCCACTCTTTCATTCCATATATAAATGAAACATACCATTTGAAAGGAATGAAGGTCTGGGCAAAAGAAATAATTTATAGCAAAAATACTGAAACTGATAAGCATTTCTTGATATTTTACTTTTGTCTGCGATAATTCAGGATATTTATTGATGTAAAGGGTTAAAGTTTGAGAATGTTTCTGAAATCAGCCATATTAATCTAAGAAAATGTAAAAACTATGTGGTCTTTGAAAAAGTTTATCTTAGTTTTGCGTGACAACTCTGAACTGTTTGTTAGCATATACTAAGACATGTGCATGCATGCATATATATATATATATATATATAAATTCTACATTTGTATTTATGCATTAGATGTGTGTCTGCCTCACTGCACATTATCTGCCATTCCTTATCTTTTCACTATTTCTTTCGGATGTGAATACTTGGCAAGTTTCTGTGTTGTAGAAGCTAGTCACCCAGTCAAGTCAAAGGCTAACAATTGTTTCTAATAATATCAAACTGATTTGAGCCGAGCTGACAAGTTTGATAATTTTAAAGAGAGTTGATTGTCTATTATGAAATGGTAAATACAGAAATATCTTTCTGGCTGCCTCTCCCTTTCTAAGGTAATTAGTTTGTCTCTCAAATAAACTTTTCACTCTATGATATTTATTTATGTTCAGTTTATTTTGTATAATCAACTGTTCTATATTCGTATATGCTTAACATCAGGAAAAGTCAGTGGAAGTTTCTGGAACATGTCATGAAGAAGTGGGGCTTGGAGAATCTGATACTCATGGGATGACTAGAAAGGAGAGACAGGAGAAAGCAATGCATGGCATACTTGATAGACTTGAACAAATGGTTGACAAAGCAAAGTTTGGGGGGGGGGGGTAAAAGGAGAAGGGTTGTTAGGAGCTACAACGGATGGGAAAATCCTAGGTTCTGAAATGACACGGCAAATAGAAGATATATTTCAAAATAAATACTCTTGTTACTTAAATAATTATTTATGTGCTCTATCACTTTAAGATTTGAGTGATCATGGCCCTCCATGACTTCTAATCCCTTGTTGTTCTTAGTAATGATTTTGTTGTAAAATCTTTTTTTTAATCATTTCACTCCAGCAAGGCAATAGGGCTACTAAGACGCACATATTTACTGAAACTGAAAGAAAGCATTAATGGCGAGAAAGAACAGGTTTCAGAAAAAAACAGAAGATGGTGGTTGATGTTGCGTTAAAATGTTTGGAGAAAACAGGAAAGCCAGAAGCAAGTTCCACAGCTGAGAAGTGTAAGAAGAAACTATTAGAATAAAACTTAAGAGTAAAATGATGAGACCTACTTGCCAGTCTAGTATTGTTCTTAAATTCATCAGGTTGAGATATTGAAGTAGTGGGCTCATTAGAACAATTGTCATAAAAATATTGATAAATTATGCACGGTAATGATATGTTACAGCGGTGGGAGAGTGACTGAATCTGAGATGCCAGGTCAGGACCAATAACATGACAGAATCTAATAAAGAATCTCTTAAGAACCTTACAATATATGCAGGGGCATCACAAATGTGACAGCAATATTCGGTGCATGGATGAATGGTAGATTTATAAATGTTCAAGATGGTTCCTAGCAGATCAAATTGTATCTCCTAACACAATAATCCAAATTTTCTTGTAGTAAACAGAGCAATTGATTAAATATAATTCCACTTCATGTCAATAGAAAACATGAAACTGAGAAGACACAATGAATTGCTCTCTTGGTGGTTAGCATCAGCCATACTAATTGAAGGGAGAAAGTGTTCTCTAAGAGGACTCAAAAACAGCAATTTCATTTTAGAGAAGCTAAAATTTACAAGCCATTTCTTGCTCCAGTTAATAGCAGATTGAAGGTCATTTCCTTGGTTAGTAGCCAGTTTTTTTGTTTTTTTTTATAATCATATCACCCCAAGCAAGACATTTTACTGCCACAGTTATGCAGGGGGTTACATAGGAGGAATGTTATGAGGAGTGAGAGGTTGCAGAGGGTGTCAGGAAAAAAGTAGGAGAGGGAAGAGAATACTGATGAGAGTGGGGTGGATGATAAAAAAAGCATGAGAGAGAAGATATAAGTTAGTGAGACAAGAGATAACTATTGACTTTACATTTAAATTCTTGGAGATTGTAACTGTCAGAAAAGTAAGTATGTAGAAGAGAATTCCACAGGCGGGAAGTGTGAGAAAAGAAGCTGCTGGAGTAGAATTTGCGTTTACAATTTATTGGCTTCAAAGTAAAAGGGTGGGACCTAGTTGCTAATCTTGTGGCTTGAGGAAATTCATATATAGGGAGTACCAGAGAGCTAAGTTCATTGGAGCAGGAGACGTGAAAGTATTTGTAGAAGAGACATAGGGAAGCCACACTGCATCGGTGAGAAAGTGACTATATCCTAGCTGCCAATTTGGGATTGATCACATTACAGATTCTCCGTATGAAATTTATGTTTTTATGTGCTGTATCACCCCATGTTGCAGGTGATAAGGCACGATCCATCTTTTCCCTGTAGCTCTTGATAAATTGTCTTTTCTCCTAAGCCCTGTTCTACTATTCATTTACTGAAACTCACTAAGTATGTCCTGCATTGTTTGTTTCTGCCCCTCTTGCCTTTAATCTGTCTTTTGAGTATCAGATTTTCCAAGCCCTCTTTTCTCTTTATGTTCCCTAGAAAACATCAGGAAGTGACAGTTAAGTATAGTTTCTTTTTTGTTTCCATTTTCTTTAAAATCTTTTCATTGCTCATATGATTAGTCCATGGTATCCCCAGCAGCCTTTTGTAGAATCTCATTTCTGTAACTTCAAGTCTTTTCATCTTTGAGGAAATTGTCTAGTATTCACCACCATACAGGAGAACAGATATCATGTAACAATTTAGGACTCTTTTCTTTGTTTCTAACAAGGTTTTTCAATTTCTTATTACTTTGCTTAGTATTTGTAATACATCTTTGGTTATACTTGCTGTTAATGTTTTATCATTCTTCCTTTCTTTCACTAGAAGTTTTTGTAGCATTCTTTCCCAGTCTTCCATCAACACTATGACATCTACATATCTTATACTAGCAGTATAGCACGGCGTTGCTCGGGTGTAATGAAAGGTTTAAAACTAATCCATGGTCCTGGAGCACAGACTCTTTAGACGTTGGCATGAAAGACTAAGAAGCAATAGTTGTTTCTAGTTAAAGCAAAACCGTAGACTGAAAGAAACATGAATGGATGTAAGTCAAATTTTGATTTCCTGGTATCGATATCAAATAAGTTTTTTTCTTTGTCAACTGAATTTTGAAGGCTAAATAAGTCCTCTGAGTAAATGGTATCATGGCTGAGACTAAGAACTACAATTATACCTACTTAGAGCCAAACCCGAAGCAAAAACTAAAATAAAAGGGCTGAAAAAAATACAGACATACAGGCAGATAAACAGACATACACACAAACATCTTGCCTTTTATATATGTATATATATTATCGATTTTCTGCACTACTGTAAGAACTGCAACCTTGAAACTTCTGAGTATCATTTCTTATGTCTTTGTCTATGAGTGTCTCAAATTTGATTAAAATCGGGCCACTCCTTCCATAACCCGATTTTTTCGATTATCGATTTCTGATATTTATCAGGCATACCTCGACACAAAACCTAGCTAAGAACACTTGCAGATGCTTATAGTACAACTGTGTAAATTTTCAAGAAAATCAGTTCAGTCATTTTGGAGTCTGTAGGTAACGGACACACACACACAGACACACAAAGTTCCCTTTATAAATAAGTTTAGATTATTAAAATTGTGGACACCAATAATGAATCCTGGTAGGATTTCTAGTTCTCCCAGATTTGCTTCACTATAATCTGACAAGAAGAAACATTTTCTTTTTATTTTTGTATATTTGCTGAACTCATTTTTCTATCTGTCTGCAGACGGCTTACTGCCTGTATAATTTCTGGATTATTCTAATCTCCTCCCAAAATATATACTTTACTAAGCAGTTTCAACAGTTCTTTGTGACAATATATCAAATGCATCTGCATAATCTATAAAACACAGCTATGCATCCTTTTGCATTTGTTTAGCTCTTTCTGATCACATTCTGAGTATAGATATTGCATTCTTTGTTCCAGTGTCCTTGACGTATTGTTCCTGTCATATTTTTTGTCTGATTTTGTTGCACACTCTGTTAATCAGAATTTGGATGACTGTCTTTGTTATATGGCTCATTAAGCTGATTGTATGGCGTGGTTCATATTCGTTTGCATTCTGGATTCTTAAACAGTCCTAAGAAAATAGATTTATTTAGGTGTGTTACCACGTTTGTAGATTTGATTATTTCTGTAATTTTTTTTTTAATGCTGAATTCATCTCAGGTGGCCATCTTTATTACAATTTCATTTGGCCCAAAGACTTTCAGGTTTATTATTAAGGCAGAAGCAAGTAATTGTGCCATCAGTGTAAAAACCGAGTTGGAAACTGATGACATTGTAAAACTTGTTGAAGATAAGAAACAAAGCAGGTCCAGAGAAAGAGCACTTGGGGTGGGGATCTGTATTAATGTGGAAGAATCTACAAGGGTATCTGTTCAACATCTGAAGAATTATTCTCTTTCACACATAGTAACTCTTTGATTAAAAAATAAATAAATAAATAAAATGACTTTCATTATTTGATTAGTCAAGAAAGGTTGGATGAAATCAAAAATTCAGCCAGAGAAAACATTGCCTTTTCAATTTGTGAAAACAAAGAGGCCACACTTTGTCCTTTCAGTCTCAGTTCTGCCATTCATTTAGACAAGCTCATTAGACATGTTACTTAGTTCCCCTGTCTGTAAGACATCTTTTCTTATGATAAGCCCTAGAAATTTTAAGTTGCTATATGATTCCAGTTATGTTGTTTTTGTTTCCATTTTCCTTAAAACATGGTCATTATGCATATGTTCAGTCTGTGGTATCCTCAGCATCCTTCTGTAGAACCACATTTCTGTTGCTTCAAGTCTCTTCATCAGTGAGATGATTGTCCAGCAGTTATTGCCATGTAGGAGAACAGTTAAATAGCAACTTTGATATCTTTGAAAAGAGAGATGCAGTGTACAAGGCTTGAAACTGCATCAAGTTTGGAAGGCCTTTTTTCTTTAATAGAAAAATTTGGTGAAGAAATTTACCTTAGAGACATCATGCAAGGAACATGTTTAAAGCAGACAGCTGTATATGAGTAACGATCACCACTTAAAATACGTGATTGGTTAAGTTTTAAAGGAATTAAAATAAAAAATTGTTCAGTTAACTTTTGAAAACTAAAACTAAAACATCTTTTGAAAACTAAAACTAAAACATCTTTTGAAAACTAAAACATCTTTTGAAAACTAAAACTAAAACATCTTTTGAAAACTAAAACTAAAACATCTTTTGAAAAATATTGACAGTAAGTCAGTTTATATTTGCTTGTAATAAATTTGATTTTATGAAAACTTTTTATATTTACTGTGTGATAGCTTTATTTTATCTCCATGCAATAAAATATTTAGTCCTCACCATCTTTTACTAAATATTCAGTCAATAACGATATTCTTTGACCTGACAATTACTTACATATCAGACATAACTGCAAATTCTGAAGAATATTTTCTGCTATTTTTATTAGTATAAAGAAAATAAATTAATGTATAATTCAATATATTTTTTTGCTTATATCTATTTAGAAAATCTGGTTCATAAAGCAAGCGTATTTTTTAATGCTGATTGTTGGATAGGACAAATATCGTTAGAAGTCTTACAGAATGAAAATATAAGAGAATAAAACAAATGGATAAATTTGATGGAGAGACTGAATGAGATTTATGAATAAATTTGCTATTTTTATAAACTCAAAATATATGCTTCATGAAACAAAATATTTTTAAGGTTGTTCTTTTTCTTAAAAAGATATAAAAATGCATGCTCTTTATGCTCCAAACAAAATGTTTATTGTATGAAAGGCATGAGTAAAAATTCAAATTGATGTTCGCCTTTTCATCTAAATTGAATGTTTATAGTAACATTGTCTCTCAGAAAAAAAAAGTTCTCTTCATAACTTGGTATTTAATAGAGAATTTCTAAATTTTTAAAGTTATTTTTGTTACTTTTAAGTTACATGCATAAAAATAAAATCAGTTCAAAAAAACGCTAACAGAATCTTTAGAACGTGAAAGAAAATATATCTTCTGAAACATTAGAGAAATGAGGTTGGCATATAGGAAATAGAAACTGGCTTTGATGCCAATAATTTTTTCTTATTGGCTGATATTTTTTGCAGAATACAAACAAAGAAAGAAAATCTTTTTTTCTTCTTATCACAGTATTTGCATTGATTATTTTGAATTGCTTTTCTGGTTTAAGAATCACAGTTCAGTGTGTCGTTTGCTGACTACACAAATTAGTAGTGCCTCTTAACATGCATATTTATATATATAAGTTTTAAAGCCACCTGACAGGTTACTATGATTAAGATGTTTATTTAATTTTTCTTGTTCATACAAGCATTTACTAAGTATTTAAAAATTGTCTAAATGTTCTGCATATCCAAGCACTTTCCAATATTCTTTCAGCCATTATTTGTGGTGATACCGACCGAGTAAAAGTGATGGACCAGAGGTTTGCACACTCACGACCAAAAAGCAAATGACCAAAAGTCGTCAGTGTGCAGCTGGATTCATGCAGATGTTCTGGTTGAAAGCTAAAAATTAATTAAATATTAAATTTCCAGTTTGCGAGCCTACACAAATTTTATTTATCGGCCAATGGGAAGCCCAGAATCAAATAAGAATTCTCAAATGATCTGCTGCTATCCAAAAAGAAGGTATAAAAAACCTGATACAGAAAGCATCAGCAGACTGACAGACCCACACAGACTGACTAGAGAGAGAGGAGTGTAATCAGTATCCCCCTTGACCTATGTCAAGTGGCTTACTATCCTAACCTCCCTTCCCTCTCATCTTATCTTTTGCTGTCTCAAAACTACTTACTGACCCATAGAGCAGATACATCAAAGACATTCCTTACTTACAGCACTCCCACATTCCTAAGTATTAATTCTTTTCAGCATTTTATTGCCATGGACATTTTAAGTCCATTGGACTCATACTCAAAGGATTACTTTAATTGTAAAAAACCTTAATTGATATGTGTTATTTTTCTCACTCAATTTGCTTTTCTTTTGATTTATAATTATTTTATGACTTATAGTGGGCTATCTCTGCAACAACATACTACTGCCCTTCACTAGAAGGGACTCCCCACTATAAACTGGAAAAGAATGGATAACCCAGGATATATTAAGGATGATTTTTTATTGAACATGTGAATTTTTTATTTATTGATGTATCCAAAGTTATAGGAATGTTTTGTTTTTCAAACACTGTCAGCAATTGTGGCAGTAGTGTTTTTAATAATTAGTTAATGTTACTGAGTGTTGGTTTTTATTTTTTATTATTAGTGCTTCCATTAGTTTTTACCATTTTTTTAATCTGCTAATGGGACTATTACACTTGTATTTTCTACTGGAAAAATAAAAAACGTTAATCACAATGCCTTGTTAGTTGTCTTTAACAAAACTTGTATTAAAGAGGGATTGCTGCTAAAATACACAATGTCTGTGTGAATGAGTAAGAGAGAGTTCAAATCCACTTTATTATAAATCAAATCTTCTAAATTTATTATATGTTTATAGACTTAATAAAAATTCCATTGATAAGTGAATTCATGTAAAGGCAGATAATATCTTAGTTGAAATAAGTTTTAAATAATATAGTTCTCACCCAATACAAGAATTAGTGCCCATTGAAGGTCGAGGGTTACTTGAAAAATGGTTATGATGAATGAGGTGTAGAATGTGAATGAAAGACGAAATGGTATGGTGGCTGAAATTATCAGGGTATAGAAAATTAGCAGTATAGCCCGGCATTGCTTAGGTGTAATGAAAGTTTTAAAACTAATCCATGGTAATGGAGCTCAGATTCAGCCTAAAGAATATTTGAAATAATAAAATAATTGCGAGAATTTATCGATCGCACCTAATATATATATATATACTAGCAGTATAGCCTGGCATTGCTCGGGTGTAATGAAAGCTTTAAAACTAATCCATGGTCCCGGAGTTCAGACTCTTTAGACGTTGGCACAAAAGACTAAAAAGCAATAGTTGTTTCCAGTTAAAGTGAAACTGTAGACTGAAAGAAAAATGAATGGATGTAAGTCAAATTTTGATTTCCTGGTATTGATATCAAAAAAGTTTTTTTTGTCGTAAACTGAATTTTGAATGCTAAATAAGTCCTCTGAGTAAATGGTATGATGGCTGAGACTAAGAACGACAATTATGCCAACTTAGAGCCAAACATGTAGCAAAAACTAAAATAAAAGAGCTGCAAAAATACAGACATACAGGCAGATAAACAGACACACACACACAAATATCTTGCCTTTTATATGTATATATATATTATCAATTTTTATATGTATATATATATTATCAATTTTCTGCACTATTGTAAAAACTGCAACCTTGAAACTTCTGAATATTGTTTCTTATGTCTTTGTCTATGAGTGTATCAAATTTGATTAAAATCAGACCACTCCTTCTGTAACCCGATTTTTTTGATTATCGATATTTATTGGGGGTACCTCGACACAAAACCTAGCTAAGAACACTCACAGATGCTTCTGGTACAACTGTGTAAATTTTCAAGAAAATCGTTTCAGCCATTTTGGAGTCTATAGGTAACGGACACACACACACACACACACACACACACACACAGACAAAGTTCAATTTATAAATAAGTTTAGATAGATAAAGATTAACACTTGAAGTTATTGAAATTATAATTTTCAGAAAAGCATTCTGCATATGACTACCTTCTTATATTTGGAACATGAGGGAAATGACAGTGATTCAAATTTGGGGAAGTAACACAGTGTGTCATGTACTTATTTCTTCTGTATTCCAACTTTAAATCAACCCAGTTTGGCAGTTAACAAATTTGGAAAAGAATTATACTTCATTAAAAAAAACAAAAAACAAGCAATTCTAGTAAAACAGAAAGAGAAAAGAACAGTCTCTTTTTAAGACATTAAGTTTTTCCAGCCAAAATTAATCCTTTATTAAAATATATGGTAGATTATTGTGTTTATATTCTTTGCTAAAAATTCATAATTTAATGTCTCATCTTTTTCAGATGTTAGAAATCATGACTTCAATTTCATTATTATCTGTTAACTGCCACGAATTCTTGAGAAATAAAGAAAAGTGGTTTCCTCTTTGCCTTTTCCAGAATTTAGAATTCAGAGTTTTCTTCTCTTAGACTGGCTGCCATCCAAAGCAATAAATCCCAAATCAATCCAGTTAATTAACGTAGTTTGGGAGGAGAGTAAACAAATAAGGCAACAAAGCCCAATTCAACCCAGTTATTTAACTTGGTTGAGGAAGAGAATAAATGAGCAAGTTAGGCAACAGAGCATAATTCAACCCAGTTAACTGAGGGAGGAGAATAAACAAATTTATATCCTTTTCAAGGGTCAGTCAGTTAAGTGTCATACGTGATACACGCTTTGAGCAATCATGTCTCGAAAGAGGCATGACTGACTGGGCATAAGATTATCCCGCAGTAGGTTGCCATTGCTTATTTGACTCATAGCTAGAGGGAGAAGAGTTGTATTATATTATTATGTAGTAATTAGTCGGGGATCAGTTTATTACTTCATAACAATAGAAAACTGATCCCCCGCTTTATGACCAGCTGAAGCCGCAATCATGATTTCTATTGTCAGTCAGTTAAGTGCCATATGTGATACACGCTTGGGCGATCATGTCTCGAAAGAGGCATGACTGACTGGGCAGAAGATTATCTTGCAGTAGGTTGCCATTGCTTTCTGCGGTAGACTGGTTGCTAGCCAAGGCTATATAACCCAATCTGTCCTGTTATTTAACCCATAACTGGAAGGAATAGACGGATTAATACCTTTCCCAAGGGTATTTGTGAGTAAGTGAATGTATCAAATTCAACTGGAATTTGAACTCGGCTCACCAATTTCTTGTTCCGAGCCGATATCGACTGCAGCACAATGCACATTGATCAGATGTACACAATTCTTTGGGAGTACGTGTTTATTATGTGATTATTGTTAGAAATTACCAATAATTCCAATTTCTATTAGGAATGAATTTCTTCCTAACGAATAAAATTGACCAATTCTTGGTCTCATCATCTATATTTTTGTTCTTTTGTTTCAAAGTCAGTATGTATTAACCACTTGACTGTATCCCTTTTGAATGTGAATAATGTTTTTACTTGGTGAACTTTTTTGCCTTGTTACTGTTGCTTTGTTTAGCTTTGACAAGCATATATATTGTTTGCTTAGTATTATTTTGTTTATTGCGAATTGACTTGTTGAACAGTTTTAACAGGTACACAGTAATGATGATGGAACACTAAGACATTGTCTCACTAAATTCTGGTTAAAAACGTAGATATATTTTATAAATATCGACAGCTGAATTAAGTGCATTGACAAAGGAGATTATTTAGTTATTGAAGTGAAATGACTAAAGGAAAAGAACTAAAACTGAAATATCCAAAAAAAGGCATGTCATGTAGAAGTAGAACGATATTCCACTGTTGACTAAATAAAGGGTTCAGTTCAAAATTCCAATGCATAACAATCTGAAGAAGGCCGGTGTATACAACAGCCAAAACATTGTGAATATGACAATAAAGATGAGGACAACAGTTTCAACAATGTAAATAGTGTAAAGGAGATTATGTTGAAAAATATGTCGATTACAATATGAACCTATTAATGTACCTATATAGACTGTTCCTACTGTGACACAGTCAACAAACAAGTTTTATATACAGTGTTTTAAAAAATATTTATGACCCACATCTAATTTTATTTTTAAAAAAATGTATAAAAGAAAATTTTGAATAAATATAGCTGTTACATTTTGTTGAAATAAAATTATGGCTGATATCCAAATATTCTGTTATCTGCTGTGTCCTTTCAGGATGTGAAAGATTTTGGCTCTCCACGACAGACTGAACTCTACCAGTCAATCCCATTTTTCCTGCTGTTAATCTAAACTGCTATTTAATATGATTAGAAAATGGATTTTAAGATAAAAATACAAGAAATATTAAAGCATCCTACAATCACTTCAATAACCAAATAATATTTTAGTTATTCATTACTAGCAGTATAGCCCGGTGTTGCTCAGGTGTAATGAAAGGTTTAAAACTAATCCATAGTCCTGGAGCTCAGACTCAGCGTAATGAATATTTGAAATAATAAAATAATTGCGACAATTTACCAATCGCACATAAAATATAAATATTTACACACTAGCAGTATAGCCCGGTGTTGCTCAGGTGTAATGAAAGGTTTAAAACTAATCCATGGTCCTGGAGCTCAGACTCTTTGGATGTTGGCACAAAAGACTAAAAAGCAATAGTTGTTTCCAGTTAAAGCAAAACCGTAGACTGAAAGAAAAATGAATGGATGTAAGTCAAATTTTGATTTCCTGGTATTGATATCAAAAAAGTTTTTTTTGTCGTAAACTGAATTTTGAATGCTAAATAAGTCCTCTGAGTAAATGGTATGATGGCTGAGACTAAGAACGACAATTATGCCAACTTAGAGCCAAACATGTAGCAAAAACTAAAATAAAAGAGCTGCAAAAATACAGACATACAGGCAGATAAACAGACACACACACACAAATATCTTGCCTTTTATATATATATTATCGATTTTCTGCACTATTGTAAAAACCGCAGCCTTGAAACTTCTGAATATCATTTCTTATGTCTTTGTCTATGAGTGTGTCAAACTTGATTAAAATCAGACCACTCCTTCTATAACCCAATTTTTTCGATTATCGATTTTTGATATTTATCAGGGGTATCTCGACACAAAACCTAGCTAAGAACACTTGCAGACACTTATAGTACAACTGTGTAAATTATCAAGAAAATCGGTTCAGCCATTTTGGAGTCTATAGGTAACACACACAGACACACAAAGTTCCATTTATAAATAAGTTTAGATTTATAACATTACCCTGTCATTGTAGACTAAAAATAAGCTGTCTCCCAAATAACTGTTTCTTGTATGAATAAATTGTGTTTGATGACTTCCATGACAATATTGACAGATTTGCTTTTCTGATAAATGTTAGCTGATCATGAAGGAGTCTTACAAAAATTTCAAAAACAATTTTCAGAGAATAAATCCGTGTCTAAGATTAAGTTTGCATTTTTATTTTATTTTGTTTTCAGTTACTCGGAGAACCAGTTTTTATTTTTAATATACTGACCTCAATTATAAACCAAAAGCCTATATGCAAAATAATAATTAAAAAATGAAACAAAACAAAGAATACACATGAAATTAAACAAATTTGGAAAAAAATAACATTTGACCTGTATTACGTGAGTTAAATCCTAGATTTCAGGAAAAATGTAGTATATACATATATATATATATATCTAGCGCCCATAGCCCAGAGTTAGAATCGCCGACTGACATCAATTTGGTTGGATTTCAATCCTGGGTTAAAAGCAGTCGGAATCTAACTGTACTGATGAGCTGTGATACAGCAAAACAGATCTGTCTGTGGATGACTATATATATATATATATATATATATATATAGTTGTTGGTTTTTCATTTTTCAGATGAAGATGTTTTTGGTGTAGGCTTGTTGGTAGCAGATATCACTAATATGGTGCAGGAATTTCCTGCCAGTGGCTAAAGTGAATGAATTCTGAATTTCAATGAGGATGAATTTCTGAAGAAACTGTCTTTTCACAATAAGGGCTTTACAGTTGTTTTTCTTTTTTTTTTCTTTTTTTTTTTATAAGCATTTCACCCCGAGCAAGGCATGTCACTGCCACTACTGTGCAGGGGGCTACGTGGAGTGGAGAAAGGCTGATTAAATATAGGAAATGACAGAGGGTGTATGATAGGCGGGTAAGGATACCGAGAATGAGGGTTGGGTAGATGAGAGTGTTGTGAGAATAGTTGGGAGTTAGTGTGATAGGAGGTGTCTATTGACCCTACATTTAAACACCTGGAGATTGTAACTGTCGGGAAAGCAGACTTGTGGAAGGGAGTTCCACAGGCGGGAAGCGCGAGAAAAGAAGCTGTTGGAGTAGAATTTACGGTTACATCTTATTTGTTTAACTGTAAAAGGGTGGGACCTAGTTGCTAATCTAGTATCTCATGTAAATTCGTGCTTAGGCGGCACCAGTGATCTAAGCTCATCGGAGCAGAAGCCATGAAAGTACTTGTAGAAGAGGCACAGGGAAGCCACATCACGCCGGTGTGAGAGCGGCTGCAGCCGGTCTGCCAAGTCAGTATCAAAAGAAAATAAATTAGCTGAGAATCTGGAAACTCATCTATGTTCCTCAGGGTTAGGGTTAGGGTTTAAGATATTGAAGGTCTTTTGAAAAGATTCTGGTATCTGATGCATGTCTTTCTTGCTAATCCATAATTAGTTCAATGGTGACATTTTTACATCATGAAAATGAACTAACTAGCTTGTGAAGCATAACATTGGTACCTATAAATTTTATAATCTTTAGTAGTAGATGACCTAAGATTTGGCACCAAATTATATAACAGCATTTTATTTTAATTTTCTTTTTCCTAAGTTGGTTGGTTGGTTTGTTTTTATAGTATATCAACCTTGGTGGGTCATTTATTGCCAACTAAACTTTATTTATTTATTGCTAGTATTATCTTTTTCTTTCAACAATATATTGTTGTTTTTATATAAGTTTTGTGTCTAGTAATATATTTTTCTTTTCAGGTATCAAGATTAATTGGAATTTGTTTTTAAGGGCAGGGTCCCCAAGTCCTACCCTTGTTATTTAACCCATAACTGGAGGGAAGGGACAGATTAATACCTTTTCCCAGGGTACCAGTGCTTAAGTGAATGCAGGGTATTCAACTGGAATTCAAACTTGGTTCACCGATTTCTCTTTCCAAGCTGATATCCCCTGCACCACAATGCACATCCGTCACTAAATGCTTACAGCACCCGGTATTCCCAAGCGGTCACCCATTTAAGTAGTGACCAGGCTCAACATTGCTTAACTCCGGTGATCGTGCGAGAACCGGTGTATTCAACGTGATATGGCCGTAAGCCTTTTTCCTAAGATGATATGACAGTAATTACTGGCAAATTATGATAAATCAGTGGTCTCAGGATTAATCTAACGAACAGTAAAACATGGATAAATTAAAATAATCCTGGGATTTTGAGAGAGAGAGAAAGAAAGAGAGAGAGAAAGAAAGAGAGAGAGAGAGCTCATGGTGACCAAACTTTAGAAAGTTATCTTCAGTGTAAAAGAATTTTATTTACTGTACTTTCTGCAATGACCTCAGCCACTTGTTAGCATTAGATGCTCACCCGATAAGGATTTCTGTGTGGTTTATATTTGGAAGTCAGCCAAAATAACAAGACAAGGGAACTTTATCATTACGTACAGCAACATTTCTGTTTCCCATTTGTCTGGAATCTTCCATTCATATCATTTGGCACAAATTCCAATATAACAACCTCAAGACATTTGACTCTGAAAATAATAACTATCCGCTATTCATTCAGTGCACGTCAAAAATGTCATCAGAAGATATTGTAATAACTAAATTCATTTAATTTTCTCAATTATTTGAAAAGATATAGTTTAAGTGTTCAGTTTAATTATAAGCAAAAATCCAAGAAAACTTATTGAGGATAAAATAAAGATTAATTTTTATGCATTTGAAATATGCTTGGATAACAAAAATATTTTGTCATTACAAACATTACAAATCTTCTTCTTCTATGTGCCCTGTCCCTTCAGGACGTAGGCGATCATGGTTTTCCACGTCTCCCTATATCTTGTGGCTCTTAGTATGTTTGCTCCTGTTAGACCTCTCGACCCCTGTTTCGTTATCCACCTGATCAGACCCTGCAGATATGTTATCCGCTGCCTTCTTCTGTCTCTTTTTCCTTCTATCTGGCCTGTCAGTATCAGGTTCTCCAAGCTCTCCTTCCTCATTGCATGTCCTATGAACTTCAGTTGGCTCAGTATTAATTTCCTTTTTGTTGCCATTCTTTCCAACACCTCATCGGAAAAAAAAAATTTTTTTTTCATTCTCCACAATAAGGTTCTTGTATAGAAATTACTTCTGAGAAAATACATAGTAGCAAACCATCCAAATTTTCTCTGGATGGCGGGCTCGAAGCTATGAAAATTAGACCTACTGGAATCAATGAATGTAGTTTGTCTGAGAACTTTCCATGGAAGCAGTGAGAGACTTGCCACATCATGCCTGTGAGAGAGAGGTTGAAGGGTAGAAAATAATTCTTCAACAAGGACTTGGAAATGATTTTGAACTATCAAAACAGGAAAGCTTCCACCGAAATATGGCAATAGTACTCTATTAGAATTTGCTTTGTGGTGCATTGGATATCGGCTCAGAACGTGAAATCGGGGAGCCGAGTTCAAATTCAAGCTGAATTCATTGCATTCACTTACACACATGGGAAAGGTATTATTCCGTCTATTCCTTCCAGTTATAAGTTAAATAACAGGACAGATTGGGTTCTATAGCCTTGGCTGGCAACGAAAGCAATGGCAACCTACTGCAGGATAATCTTCTGCCCAGTCAGTCATGTCTCTTTTGAGACATGATCGCCCAAGTGTGTATCATGTATGGCACTTAACTGACTGAATATAATAGTTGAAAACATGATTAGCTTCTACTGGGCATAAAGTGGGGTGTCAGTTTTATATTTTTATGAAGTAATAAACTGATCCCCCACTAATTAATCCTTAATAATACATCTCTTCCTCCTCTGGCTATGAGTCAAATAAAAAGACAAATTGGGTTCTATAGCCTTGGCTGGCAACCAGTCTACCGCAGAAAGCAATGGCAACCTACTGTGGGATAAGCTTCTGCCCAGGCAGTCATGCCTCTTTCGAGACATGATCATCCAAGCATATATCACGTATGGCACTTAACTGACTGAATCTATTTTGGGCCTGATATAACTCTTATAATGTTAAAGGATAGCATGAGTGGTACTTATTGGAGTTGTACAGGAAGCTGATCATTTTAGTTGCATCTTTAGAGACGGATTGTATATAAGAGTTCTTCTTGAGGTCAGGTGTGAGTTTGAGACTCAATATTTTTTCAAATCATGGAGCCTTTGGAGTGGATAAGAAATTATTTAAAATCAACCTTCTTCACTTTTACAAAAATTCACAATGATGTGTGAAATCCTGGTTTTCCCAAATAGAAAAAGGATTGACCATGTGCTTAAAGAAAAAGTCAAACCCAGAATTCGTAAGTAGGTGTTAAAATGATTTTTGACCAATGAGATCGACTTGCAAGACTTGAGGACTTTGCAAGTCAGTGCAAAAATCTCATGACAATATCAGTCAGAGAGTCAGATGGGAGCTGCAAGACGAAACATCTAAAATGTAACTTCAAGCAACTCAGACACTGTCCTCTTTCTCCTTACCTCTTTCAACAATTACTACTATGAACATTCTGTATGAACTCTTGATACCCTTAGCTTTCTCATTGAACATTAATTTTTACGAATTCTTGTTATTCCTCCTTTAATAAAGTTCTATCTTAAAATGCAAAACGTATATTTTATTCTTACACTATTCCACACAATTCCACATATTCCAGCCTGCCGACAACCAACCTTCTAATGAAAATCTTCTGATGATAATTCTGCAAAAAACTTCTAAGTTGTAGGGAGTTTGGTTAAGTAAGACACAAGGCCCAGTCAAAGAAAAATTAACCATCTCAGTATGCTACACTGGTGAACACCAACGTTTGAAAAGAACATGCACCCCATATCTTCACTGACGCACCCCACTTTTCATCTTTTTGAGAGGACATCTGTTCATTGTAAGAGGTGGTAGTTTTGGGTCTAATCAGTGGTAATGAAATGTATCCAGTGATATTAGAATAATTGGTAGCCTTTACTGTGGACATAAGTTCAATTATATGAAGACAAAGGTGCATTTTTTACTATTTAAATGATACAGTAAGATATGCCCAGAAAAATAAGTCCTACCAGGAATTATTATTGGCAGACATGATCTTAACAAATTAAAACTCTTAGATAAGGAACTGATAGAAAACAAGAATGACTATTAAGTAGTAAGAAGATAAAATGCATGGCCATCAGCAAAAGAGACAGCTTATGATGTGAGTTACACATTGGGGATGTCAGAAATCAAGTGAGTACAATAATTCAATTATGTATGTAGTAAAACATCAGTTTGAATGATGATATTATTTACACAAAAAGTATTATAACAATATTTTGTAGAGATGCCCACGTCTATTGAACAGGTGAAGAGGCTAATCCCTTTTTCCCTGTTTAGGATGTGGTTTCCGGTTTTCTCTTTTCCAATATTTTCACTCTTTTCTTTTTTTTCTTTTTTTCAATTGGTGTAGATAGACTAAACTATCACCCGGTTCACACTCCACCCATGTCTATTGAACAGGTGAAGAGGCTCATCCCTTGTTTCCTGTTTAGGATGTGGTTTCTGGCTTTCTCTTTTCCAATCTTTTCACGTTAAGTAGCCCCCTGCGCATCAGTGGCATTACCGCCTTGCTTGGGGTGATATGATGAAAAAAAAAAAAATGCTCTAACAATTCAATATACAAATTATCAAATGTTAAACTTTTGTTTATTTTCTTTGTTTTTATTATATATTTTAAATTGTGCGTATTTAGGCAGAATTTTTATTCCCATACTTAATATTTCTTGATTTCACTCTTGCTTGGTCATGCGTGACGTCATGAGCTGTGATGTGACATTCGCTTCCAGCAACTTAAATGCACAAGTTTGTTGTTGCTTGGAAATCTTCCAAGTAAACAAAAAGTTTCTCATTATCGTTTGTCCGTGTTTAAATATATAATGTAATTTGACATCTTTGAAAATGGCTTATGTAAGCTGAAAGCTTAAATTAGATTATTAAAAATATTACGTATCAATATTATAATTTTCTTTCTTCATTTAATGATAATGCTATTAAGTTTATGAAAGAATATGAAAAAAATTTATGTAAAATAAATAGACAAAACTTGTCTATATTATTTAATGAAAGATGCATTTATATATATATATATATATATATATATATATTCAGCCTTTGAGATTTCACTTGCTCGATTGACTCGGGCGATTAAAGTTTATTGCTTTACTCGCCCGTGGTCAATTAAAAATCGACCAATGAAACATGTCACTTCAAATATAATAAAAGGAAATCTGATTTCTTTTACAACTCAAAAGTATGCCATTAAAGATTCACAAGTTACTTAGAATGACCTACAATGACATTATTGAACTTTTAGCATTTATTGTCCCGGTCATTGTAAACATTTGTTTAATTAACTTTCCAGAGTGAAGCCAATATGTGTCTGTCGCCCATATTAAAGCTGCTCACAGATGTTTAAGATATTATTATTATCCTTTATTTTCTCCCTGCTTACAAAAAGTAAAAATTAACATTTGAAATAAAGAAAAAAAAATACTCATACTTCTAATGCGCATAATTTTTTATAGAAAATTGTTGAGAAAATCAGATTTGTTATTTTTTATTATCTATGAGATGGAGGTTGTAGTTAAACAGAAGAAAGAAACTACAAATTTAGGTACCTTCACTCAGTTGGAACCCCCCCCCCCCCGAAAAAACCCAGCATATCATGATGTTAAAAGGGCTTAATAAAAAACTTAATAAAAACAAAGTTTTTTCATCAAAATGTTTACGCTATTATTAAGAGGAAAGATCAAATTTTCTTATTGTTAAAAATTTTTAAATCCTTTCTAACACGTCTGAAATTTTAATTAACATTTCATTTTTTGTTTTCCATCAGCAATTCATGCTATGTTTACATAAGGTGACTATTAAGAAAATAGAGTCAGTCAAGTAAAATGATTTTGGGGCAAGTAAATTTTCCCTTTGCTCTCGACCGGCGCTCAAGTGATTTCTTTTCAAATCTCAAAGGCTGTATATATATATATATATGGAAGACACATTCCCTTCATTATCAATAACCCCAACCAACCCCACAACAACAACAAACCAAATATAAACAGCGGATGATTCCTGTTCTTGCTTATTCCTCCTGATGAAACGTTGGACATCCAACGTTGAAACAAACATATGATTGTAGAGGACAGATATAGAAAAAATTATGTACATGTTCTAAAACATAATTTATAAGATATATATATATATATATATTATGTGTATTTTGGCAGCATTTTTTCATTAATACAGGTTTCATTGAATAATATAGACAAGTTCTGTCTATTTTGTGTAAGATCCTTTCGTATGATCTGATTAGCTTGATAGTGTTGTCATGAAAGGACAACAAGAAATCCCAGTAATTGTTGATTTTTTTATCAGATCTGAGCTTTTGGCTTACAGAAGCCATTATCAAAGGATGAACATTTAACATACAGTGAACATAGAACATTTAAATTATTAACAGAGTGGAGTTATACGGAGAAAATTAAACAGGTCCATTTTATATATATATATCCTAGAATGTTTTTTTTATCTATGCATCCATGCTGTAGCATTTATTGTTATAAAATATAACACTATTTGAGATATGAGGAAAGCTTGATTCATATGAAGTGGATATTAGAATAATTTGTCACCTTGACTGGGAACAAGCTGCCTGTATGCAAGTAAACTCTGAATACAAAACCTGCAATAGTGTCGAAACTGGTGCAACAATAACCAGTGGAGTGGTGACATTTAATGGTTAAAATGGTACAGTGTTGTTACTAGCATAGTCAAATTAAAACCTGAAAGTCTAGTCGGTTAACATAAGGGAATTATTACTCTATATTAAACTATTCTTGGTTGGATTTTGCTAGAAAAGGTGTTTTAATCATTCCACATTATTGGTTTGGACTAATTTCATCATTACCTAATGAAGGCATGTGTGTATATAGCTGAGATATTGAAGAGGAGGAAAAATAAAGCAGAATAGGCTTAACCAAATCAACTATAATTTGTTTTAAAAAATCTGTTTGTTTTAAAAATAAATTCATAGAAATATTATAAATATTTTATTAAAAAGAGTCATAATTGTGATATAATTTGAGTGTCTACCATTTTCTAATTTTATCTTTATTTTTGTTAACTGAGATATTCTTTCAAAGCAAAAGTAGCTCACCCAAAAATAAATAGCCTCTTTTGTAAATGTGGTCAGAAAAGAACCTGATTTTATAATTATGTGTCTACTACAAAGCAATCAACTTCGTCTATGACAATAAAGGTAAATGGATCGGATTTGTTACCATATTAAATTTAACTATTTTTTTTTCTCGTTCTTTTTTTCCTACCTATCCAAATACTTATGAGTTTATCTCTATCTGGTTTCCTTAGGATTTTTTGTATCATTTTTTTTCTCTCTCTTTTACTGCCAGACTTCACAAGCAACTGATTCAACATGAGCAAAAATCAATAATTTTCTCAAGTATTCACAACCAGTAGAAAGAACGGGCAAGAAAGAGGCAAGTAAACAAGAGAGCTGGACACTAATATTTGTAGTCTACACCTGAGTTAGGTGAGTATATTTGAATTTCGCCACAAAATGTTCAATTGTTAAGCATAAAGAGCTAAGTTAAATTTGGTTGTTCTTGAAAGTTTCAAATCTAAAACTTGCACCTGTTGACCTTTCTGTTTAATAATTTAAGTTAATTATAAAAAAAAAGGGTTAAGAAAAGAATAAAAAAAAACTTACAAAAAAACAAACTTTAAAATAATCAAAAAGAATTTTTCTACTATAGAAATCTGAATTCTTCACCAGAATTTATTTTTCCTTTTTTTTTTTGTAATTGTTTTTGGTATCAGGTGACCTACACTTTCCATTTCAAACAAACTGTGTGGTTGAAATTTTTTTTTTTTTTAATAATTTCCAGTCATGAGACTGCCCTAGAAAGTTTACATTCAAAGGGAATAAATTTCCTGAAAAATAGGGTGGTTAGAAAATCCTCAGAATATTTTTCTCTGAAAAGAATAATTGTCCTGGCTTGTCTGTTTGAAAGTCAAAAGCAACTTGGCTCTTTAACTATGATCATAATATTCAAATTAAAAATGATATTTAATCTAATTAATGTTAATTAAATTTATTCATATCATTTAGTACTGTCAGTATCAATATATATGTTTGCTGAAATGTAGAAGCTTAAAATAGAACAATGGGTGATACCTCAGACACTGAATAGCTTTGTTGGAAAGGAGAAAATGAAGATAAGGTGTGCATTTCAGAAAGGGAACATTAATGAACATCATTTGGTACTTTAAAAAATAACTAAGTGTCTTTTTGTAATAAATGTATTAGGCTAAAATAAAATTCAGTGTTTAAAAATTAGAAATAATAATAATAATAATGTAAATATATGATTTATCTTTTGGTCATAATTTTAACCTTTTATTCTTTTGTATATGACTTAATTTGCTGTACAAAAATTTATCCTGCCAATGAAGATAACTAATTACTGAACAACAGTTTTTTTTAGTTTTATAGTTATTTATTCATATCCTTCTATGGCAACAGAAAACTTTGGAAGAAATTAACAATAAAGATGCTGTAATTGAGAGGCCTTGAGAAAGAAATAATATTAAGGTATTTATCTGTCTTTCCCACTAGAGTGAGATGTTGTGGTGATACCGACTGAGCAAAAGCGAGCTGACCGGAAGTTTGCTCTATAACAACCAGAAAGCGAATGAATAAAAATCATCTCTGTGCAGGCATTCGCGCAGCTGTTCCAGTTGAAAAATAGAAATTAATCAAATATCAAATTTCTATTTTGCGAGCCTATGTGAATTTTATTTACCAGCCAATGGGAAGCCCGGAATCAAATACAAGCGTGAAATTCAAAACGAGCTTTTGATCCAAAAAGTGGATATAAACGGTGGAGACAAAAAGCATCATCAGACAGAAGGACTCATAGACTAGAGTTACCAGTGCCTTCTCTTGATTTAAGTTGAGCGGCTACTATGCTGACCTCTTTCCTTCTCCCTGTTTCAAAAGTACTTACTGACCTCAGGAGTGACCTTTTTAAAGACATTCCACACAAACCAACTTACTAACTTACTGACCTTAGAAGTGGCAACTTCAAAATCAGCATTCTCCATATTCCTAAGCCTTTTATCTCTTTCAGCTCATTATTTGCCATGAACATTCTAACCTCCATTGGACCTTTATTTTAAGTATTGCTTTAATTGTAAAACATTAATTTATATGTGTATATATAAATGTTAGTTTCAACTCAATTTGCCTTTCTTGATTTTATAATCATTTTATGAATTATAGTGGGCTATCTTCCACAAGGCCAAATTCCGTTAACCCTGCAATGTTATACAATTACCCTTCACTAAAAGGAATCCTACTACAATTAAAAAAAGAATAAATAAGATAAGATAACCAGTGATAATGTAACACAAGGTCAGTTTTAAATACAGCATACTAAAGGTTAAAAGCAATCAAAATATTTTTGTAAAAAAAAAAAAAAAGAAAAAAATCTTAACCAGTGTTTTTGTTTGTTTTATTCTTTTATTTATTTACCATTCCTCTTCTCCATGAGCCATGAACAGTTGCATTTTTATCCTCTTGGTATCGTTCAATATTTAATCATTGAAGTCTGCATTTGTAACTTTGCATTATGAACTTGTGATTCTCTAATGCTTCCCGAATAATATTATTAACGTACTATTCTTTCATAGAACCTATTCACATATTTGTGAAAGCTTGTTAAATAAAACATATTGATATTTGAAAGTCAACTGGATATGTACGACATAACGATTCAGTTCAGTATTTGATTTTTGAATAACACAAACAAAAAAAATATAAACAAATGTTGTTTTGCAAATGACCGATAAAATATTTATTCCCTTGTTTTTTCCTTCTATAAAGTTTCCATTATTCGTGATTTGTTTTCTTTCTTGCATGTTTTTTCTTTCTATATCTTTCCAATCAGAACCTTATGAAGACTTTGTTATACTTGCTTGTATTCGGTCACAAAACATCTTTCATGTCCCAACGTAAATATTAAAAAACAGTTTCCGATTCCGGTTGCTGACCATTCATGTCATTTCCTGTTAATACCCTTCATGAAACCATGAATGTAAATTTGTCTTGTCCTTCTGAGATATTTAGCCTGTCATTGGAATGAATTGACAGAAAGCAGCAGACATTACAATTTATATAACTGGTGAGAGCAGTAAAAAAGAAAATGTAAAACTTTCTCTCTAGCTCAGAGATTCTTCATTATTCATTACTAAACAGAACATTTCTCCTGAGACTTAAAAACATATTTGCTCGATTACATTCAAACAAGGTCTAATCTGAATAGAAGTGTTATTGAATGCTTAGGATTGTTGCTCTGTTTGAAAAGGAATTATATTAGATATTTGTGCCCTGGTCATGAAAACTAATTGAAGGATCTGTCTATGTTGTGTAACAGAACAAGACCAGAATTACAACAGTTATAACAACAGCAAAATGATTTATTAGCTCTGATGGTGAGGTTTATGTCAGAATCAAGTTATATAAAACCACCATCGGTATGTCATGAGAAATTCTAGTAGTTCTCTGAAAAACATTTGTAAGTAAACAGCCACTTCAATGCAATTCATTAGTTATTTTTATGTTAATTAAAAGAGAAAGCCAAAGAAATTATTCTTTCTGCTTGCATAGTCATGTTTAGTTAATTAAGGGATCATAGTTGATAGAATTATCAGTACAAGTAATGCTTGACTCTTTGTGGTAAGTAGAATATTTGTTCTTAATAAAAACAAAGGATGATTTCAGCCATTTCAGATCAAGGTGAAGGGTTAAATATATAACAGAAAAGTGGTAGAGTGATACTTTTCCTCTGATATAGTTATGCTCATTTAATTTAAGGACCCTACAAAAATTGGTTTTGGCTGCATATTCCAAACAAACTATGTATATATATATATATGTGTGTGTGTGTCTATGTGTGCGTCTTATTAAAAAGAACAGAAATTAGTTGTTGATGAAAAATAAACAATCTTGTTCACATAAGAAAAAGAGGTTAATAAAATTAACAGACATAAAGATTATTTTAAATTAGGCATGTTTACAAAGTGTGTGTGTTAGAGTGAATAAGCGCATGTGTGTGTGTATGTGTGTGTGTAGAGAGTGCAAAGAAGTGTGTGTCTGTGCATGTACATTAGAAAGCAAACAGGCGCGTGCATTTGTAAAGAGCAAACAAGGGCGTGCATTTGTAGAGAGCAAACAAGTGTGTGTGTGTGTGTGTGTGCATGAGTGTAGAGAGCAAACAAGCATCTGCGTGTGTGTGTGTAGAGAGCAAACAAGTGTCTGTGTGTGCGTGTGTGTGTGTGTGTAAAACTAATGTCAGCATTTGTTGAGGTTGGAAAAAACACTTAACAGATTCTTCTCTTAACTTAACGGCAAAGATAAGGGAAAGAAATGAGAGGAAATAAACTAAAACTGAGGAATGACAAATGAGATGACTGCCACAAAATCCGCAGCATGTTGGGTGGTATACAACTTCCAGAACAAAATGGGCAAAGGTTACACCTTTACAAGCCACCAAATCTCTGACAATAGGGAAGTGAGTTTCACCAAAAACAGACTGCTTGTTTCTTCCTCTGCTTTTATTGCCATGAGACGTTGACAAAGACCCAGATGTGATTAAATTGCAGAGAGGCCTTTATCTGGATATACTAAGCTCTTCTGCTGTCAGCAGTGCAAACCTGGATGGAACTATCTAGCTTCAAAAGATATGCAGTTTGGATCCTCTTGTGCATGTGTATAGACATGTTTGGCAAAGTGTATATATGTAACATATTAAAAAGTATGGGAATTTTATGTCTATTACATTTATTGATCATTTTTCTACTATGAAAATAATTTTTCACAAATGTAGCTTTTGTTGATGAAAAAATACACAACATTATTCACATATAAAAAATTAATAAATAGACATAAAATGTCTTTTTAATCTGACATGTTTTCAAAGGTTTTCAAAATCAATTACTGTCAAAATATACTGAAAAATTGTGCGTGTGTCTGTAATAAGGTAAAAATTGTGCGTGTGTCTGTAATAAGGTAAAAGTTGTGCGTGTGTCTGTAATAAGGTAAAAGTTGTGCGTGTGTCTGTAATAAGGTAAAAATTGTGCGTGTGTCTGTAATAAGGTAAAAATTGTGCGTGTGTCTGTAATAAGGTAAAAATTGTGCGTGTGTCTGTAATAAGGTAAAAATTGTGCGTGTGTCTGTAATAAAGTAAAAATTGTGCGTGTGTCTGTAATAAGGTAAAAATTGTGCGTGTGTCTGTAATAAGGTAAAAATTGTGCGTGTGTCTGTAATAAGGTAAAAATTGTGCGTGTGTCTGTAATAAAGTAAAAATTGTGCGTGTGTCTGTAATAAGGTAAAAATTGTACGTGTGTCTGTAATAAAGTAAAAATTGTGCGTGTGTCTGTAATAAGGTAAAAATTGTGCGTGTGTCTGTAATAAGGTAAAAGTTGTGCGTGTGTCTGTAATAAGGTAAAAATTGTGCGTGTGTCTGTAATAAGGTAAAAATTGTGCGTGTGTCTGTAATAAGGTAAAAATTGTGCGTGTGTCTGTAATAAAGTAAAAATTGTGCGTGTGTCTGTAATAAGGTAAAAATTGTGCGTGTGTCTGTAATAAGGTAAAAATTGTGCGTGTGTCTGTAATAAGGTAAAAATTGTGCGTGTGTCTGTAATAAGGTAAAAATTGTGCGTGTGTCTGTAATAAGGTAAAAATTGTGCGTGTGTCTGTAATAAGGTAAAAATTGTGCGTGTGTCTGTAATAAGGTAAAAATTGTGCGTGTGTCTGTAATAAGGTAAAAATTGTACGTGTGTCTGTAATAAAGTAAAAATTGTGCGTGTGTCTGTAATAAGGTAAAAATTGTGCGTGTGTCTGTAATAAGGTAAAAATTGTGCGTGTGTCTGTAATAAGGTAAAAATTGTGCGTGTGTCTGTAATAAGGTAAAAATTGTGTGTGTGTCTGTAATAAAGTAAAAATTGTGCGTGTGTCTGTAATAAGGTAAAAATTGAGCGTGTGTCTGTAATAAGGTAAAAATTGTGCGTGTGTCTGTAATAAGGTAAAAATTGTGCGTGTGTCTGTAATAAGGTAAAAATTGTGCGTGTGTCTGTAATAAGGTAAAAATTGTGCGTGTGTCTGTAATAAGGTAAAAATTGTGCGTGTGTCTGTAATAAGGTAAAATCTTGCATAAGATTAAATAAACTCTGAATGACATTTGAACTATTTTTTTGGAGGAGAGCAGATTTTATTGTCATCCATTGAAAGCAATATGTATTTTAGCATCTTTGTTCCCTACAAATTTATTGTAAAAGTTCATTTTCGTTACCATGATCATGAAAGTGTGTGTGTGTGTTTGATTCAAATGAAATGATTTAATTTTTTTCTAAAACGTTTTCAGTCTTGAAATGATGAAAAGAAGAAATAATCACCTTTTCAGAGCGCATATTTTTCTTGTTTCGACATAATGAAAGAGAAATTTTAGTTGTTATCTTACAATGTTGGTTAAAAATAGTAATTGCTACTCAAAAACCTTTTCTGCATAAGAAGAACGGTGTAGGCACTCACACCTTCACCCAGATGCAATAAATACACATTCCAAATTTGAGGGTTGGGCACAAAAATTGTTGGGCACAAAAGAGTTTGGCTGTGTATAGCAGACAAATTCTTTCCAATTATAAATATTGATGCCAGCAGTAATGATTGCATTGATTTCAGCCTTTCCCAGGAGCTGAGGATCTGAGAAATTGAAACGAGTAGAAAGACTCAGTTTTGTTCATGTATCATTTTCTCCTGTGTCCAAATCATTGGTTTACCGTCCTTGTCTTTTTATGACTTGCCATTTCTTTCCTTATAGCAGCAATTAATTTAGTCAGTTGACTGAATGTTCCTTCATTGCCTTGATCAGTCAACTTCCCATGGGAGGTCAGAGCAACCCATTAGCTTGACAATTGCCTAAAATCTTTGTCATGATCTAAAACTAAAAGGAAACTGTATTCTTAAGATCTGTTGCTGCAACTAGAAACATGAAACTCTTAACCTAAGCTGAAAATGAGATAGACTGTACGTGGGGTGGGGGAGTAAAGAAGGAAAGAAAAAAGTGAGTTTTGTAAAGTTACCTTCTTTCCTGTCAATGGGCTTCTGTAGAAGGAGAAAAGGATGGAAACCTGAAGAATTTATTAGGCGAAAGGAAAAGTGTGTTTCATGATAGAAAACTGAGGAATAAAAAGATATGAGAAAAAAAATAGCTTTGACTGACATGAGTATAGATTAAGTAGTTAAAGAAGGAGGAGAAAGTATTTGAGGTAAGGAAGAGGAAGGGAAGCCAAAGAAGAGTGCAAGTGGTTTTGTGTATTTCTTTCTTTATCAAAATCAAGTTGATGGCTAGAATCCAACAATTTGGAGGGGGAAAAAATCAGTGTGAAAGTTTTAATATGAATGTGTGTGTGTGTGTGTGTGTGTGTGTGTGTGGTTTTAATTCTTTTTTTTTTTTCCTGCTATACCATTTTTATCCTTTTTTCTGCTTAAAGAAACAAAAAAAACAAAGAAAAACGATTGAGTTAGAATTCACAAGAACATGTAACATTACAGCTAAACATTCTCTTTTTCAAACCACATTGGCATAAGCAAAAACTGAAGGTTAACTTTTTTTTTCTTATGTATTTCAAATGGGAAAATGTTTATGTACAGTAGAATCTTGTTAAAGAAAAAGAAAAGAAAAGGTGTAATATTGTTGTAGTAAGAACCAGTTAGCCTTATTACTATTATGAATGGACTGATCCATTCATAATAAGTAGTCCTAAGTAAATGTCTAGAAAAAAAAAAGACAAGATAATACTATTGCAGTAACTTCTCTAGTAGAGTATTGACTATTACAATCATGACTAACTCGGTTGAGTTAAGTATTGTACCTAGTCAGATCCCTCACCCACATCACAGAAAATTTAATTCCCTTGACATCTATGAAAATATGAACAGTTTAAATTTATGTATTTTTTAGAACAATAAAAGCAAACATTAAAAACCATTCCTAACCAAAAAAAAAAAGAAAACAATTTATAACAAAGAGGATAACAAAAAACATATTACCATAAACTAGTAATAGTTAAATATAACCATTAAAATCAGCTAATTAGACATTTTTCATCAAAACAAAAATGGAAACCAGACTAAAATTTAATTAAGAGCCTAATTACCTTCTGCGTAAAGAGAAATGACTGAGAGGACTTAATATAAACTGATTTCAAAACTTTCAGGTGATTATCCGTATTAGATCCAATGCAGAAGGATGTTTCCATTTCAGTGATTAATGAACAGTGGTTAGCAAGTGCACACCAATCAGAATGTCGTTCATATTCTCTTTAGTTCTATCAATCAGCTTTCTTCTTTTCACACCCGCTTATTCATTGTCTCATCTCTTGCTGTTCTCTCTGACCACCTGACAGTGTTGCACACCCACACACAAAATCATCTTTGCCATTAGCAAAGAAGTCATTCATCATTTGTAGGAGAAACAAATTAACCACCTTCTCTCATTTCACAGGTTTCTCTCTTCTAAACGTCTTCCTTCATTCTCTTCTAATCTACTTCTTCAGGTTTAGTATACCCATAGCATTATCAGACATCCTTAGATTGACATTAGTTTGTATAACTCATAGAATAATGTCCTTATCTTTGCTATTTAGATCATCTTACACTATTTGATGGATTCGTTCATTTTTGCCAAAGGCATACTTAATCTGGTAATGATTTGGAATGTTTTTAGATAATTCTAGATTGAAGTAAAATAGATTCAAGTAGATTTTTCAGCTGATCTCAAATAAAAAAAAATATTTTCTTTATTTCAATTATTTTCATTTTTTGATTCAAAACAAAAAAGATATGCGTCCGTCGCAAAAAAACAAAGCCTTTATATGCAGCCATATGTGTCAATTAAAAATTGTTTCATGTTTTTCTTTCTGTCTCCTTTTTATTTTAATATATTTCCTTTTTTTCTCTTAAGCACTGATTTCTGATCTTTACAGTTAACTTTTCCATTTTCTGACAATCAGCATCGTTTCTCTGATGTTTCTTAAAATTTTCCTTCCTGTCAAAGGCCATTTCACGACATACTTTGCATTTAATTCTGAGCCTTTTAACTTGAAAATCTACAGGTTTCTTAATATTCCTTTCAATTCTCATCTTTGCCTATTTTTTTTATATTTTCAAAACTTATCTCCTCTCAGCCCAAATTCTAATCTTTTTCTTACCAAAATCATTTTTATCTACTTTATTCTCTGTTCTGTATTGTCTTCTATTTCAACTTACAATTATACATTTTTGATGTTTAATTTTTGCAATGTTTTTTTTTAAAGAGTTTTAAAACAGTGTATGAAATTTACCAAAAAAGTTTTACAAAAAAAAAAAAGAAAAGAAAAGACAAACAAAAAACATACACACATAGGAAAATGTTAAACCCAGTAAAAACAAAATTTTATTCATTCACTTATTTAAAACACCGACTTGGCTGACTGCCTGCAGTCACTCTCTCACCAGCATGACGTGGCTTCCCTGTGCCTCTACTATAAATACTTTCATGGCTTCTGTTACAATGAACTTAGTTCACTGGTGCCCCCTAGATACGAATTTGCATGAGATACTAGATTAGCAATTAGGTCTCACCCTTTTACAGTGAAACAGATAAAATGTAACCACAATTTCTACTCCAACAGCTTCTTTTCTCGCACTTCCCACCTGTGGAATTCCCTTCCACATACTTGTTTCCCCTACAGCTACAATCTCCAGGAGTTTAAATGTAAGATCAATAGACACCTCCTAACACACTAACATGCATCCATTCTCTCAAACATCTACCTGTCTATCACCTTCCTTCTGACATTTTCTATATCTAACCACTCTTTCTCATCACCTTCCCCGATGTAACCCTCTGCATAATAGTGGCAGTAGAATGCCTTGCTTGGGGTGAAATGATTAAAAAAAAAAAAAAAATTATATACAGATTGGATTTATATTCAAATCGCTTTTTATATGTAGAATGGTGCCAAGTATCCAATTAGTGGCTGTGGTCAGTAAACAATTTTCATATTGAAGCTTTTATTTATTTACCTAATTTCATAAGTATTTATAGAACCATAGCAGTTTAGCCTGGTTTCACTCGGGTAGTTTAAGGGATAATAAGAATAGAAAACACATGATGAATTTACATAGCAAATGCTTACACAATGTCCACCCTCGTCACTTTTAAAGATATAGATAACAATGTAGAATGTCTATTGGATTAGGGTGGAATGGGAAGGGGCAACATATATAGATACAGATAATATAAACTGGGGTGATCAATTCTATATTATAATCAATAAATAAACTGATCCCTGACTTTGTGGGGTGATAACATATTTTTATACTTCTAATTTTGGCTTTCTGAAAATTTTCAAGGTGTCGTTAGCATTCTAAAATTTTGATCTACATCTGAGCGCAACTCCCGTCAAGCTAGATTGCAAAATGCAGATGCTAAGTTGACTCTATCAAACAAACAAATACTTACACAACGTCCACACTCGTCACTTTTATAGATATAGATTTTTTCTTCGAGTGGAGTAGATGGAGATAGAAGCATGAGAGAGAGGATGCAAGTTCGTGAGATAGGAGATGACTATTGACTTTACAATTAAATTCTTGGAGATTGTAGCTGTCGGGGAAGCAAGTGAACAGAAGGGAATTCCACAGGTGGGAAGTACGAGAAAAGAAGCTGCTGGAGTAGAATTTGCATTTACAATTTATTGGTTTCACAGTAAAAGGGTGGGAACTAGTTGCTAATCTTGTGGCTTGAGTAAATTCATATATAGGGGGCACCAGTGAGCTAAGTTCATCAGAGCAGAAGCTGTGAAAGTATTTGTAGAAGAGACACAGGGAAGCCATATTGCACCGGTAAGAAAATGACTGTATCTGAGTTGCCAAATCGGGATCTATCACATTGCAAATATTTCACAGAAAAATAGTTTTGTACTTTCTGTTCATGTATGAAAAATATGATCACTACTTATAAAAAATATACAAATGCAACACCAAACATTACATCTAAATCACTTGTGAGAAAATGGGGGTGAGAGGGTACATCCTTGAGGATCTCACTGGGAGCATGAGAAAGAAAATTTGGTAAGCTATCAATCTCTACCAAAAATGTTATGTTTTGATTAAAATGTTACAATACATACAGGTACAGTATTTGTAAGAAAACAAAACACGGATTCTAATTAGTTAAATTTAATGAAGACTGAAAAAATGCTGCACTACAATAATCCTACTATGGGTAGCCATGTTGCATTCTGAAATTTTTTATTTATAGGAAGTCATGTCAGCACTTGAAAGGTTTTTGAATTTCGGAATTTCAAGTAAAAAATACTCAACCTGTATAAAAGAAAAGCCACTTAGTGACACCACCTCATGGATTGATGAAAATGTTCAACTTTTCAGAAGAAAAACCAAGCAGTTGCCAGCTCACAAGCATAAGGTTCTGTTTACCTTTAGGAACTTATCCTCACCAGGTATAGAAACTATCACAAGTAAGACTATGTTCTTTTCTTTTCACCCTGCTTGAAGTTGCATACATTTGTTAGTATATCTGCATGAGACATAAGTAAATATATGTTTAATTTGGTACATGAATAGTATAAAATTATCTGCAAACAAAGCATATATGTCCTTTCCTTTCTTTCATCTATTCTGTTCTGTAAAATAAGGTGTTCTTATATCATGGATATAATAATGCCTGTAACGAGAGAAATGTAAGCTGTGAAAATATGACTTTCTTCCATAGCTCAATCATTATCTGTTGACTTACTTGACATCCTGATATAAGTACCCCACTAGTTTTATCGGAATTAATACTATAGCATATTTCATATTTGTTAATACTCTACAGGTTTTATAAGAGTTTTGTAAGAGAATGTTAGATAATGTTTTATAGGCATTGTCCAATATACATTTTATTAGGCTTAGTTATACAAAGTTTTATAGGGATAATAAAATTTAAAATTTCAGGAGTGTTAATACTATAAAAAGTTACGCAAGATTTCATGTAACACTTTACCAGCATTAATACTAAAAAATATTTTATAATGGCTAAAGTGCAATATGGGTATCTGAAGGTGAATTGGCATCGCAAAGGAAGCATTCCAGAAGTTGAGTAAAGTATTAAGAAACAGGACAATTTTGCTAGAAACAAAGAAGAGAGTACTGGATTGCTATGTGGTGTCAGTTCTTCAATATGGCAGTGAATGTTGAACAATATCATCATAGATGAAGGAAAGACTTGAAGCAACTGAAATGTGGTGCTACAGAAGAATACTGGATATAAAGTGAGGGATCAATTCCATATTACAATTAATATATAAACTGACCCCTCACTTTGTGGTCACAGCAGTTTCTATACATTTATATTCCTGAGATCCAAAAGCACAAGGAAGCATTCCAGAAGTTGAGTAAAGTATTAAGAAACAGGACAATTTTGCTAGAAACAAAAAGGAGAGTACTGGATTGCTATGTGATGTTGGTTCTTCAATATGGCAGTGAATGCTGAACAATATTATCAAAAATGAAGGAAAAAATTAAAGCAACTGAAATGTAGTTCTACAGAAGGATGCTGTGGATATCATGGATTGAACATGTGAGCAATGATGAGGTTTTGGAAAGGATGGAAATGAAAAGGAAATTCATACTGAGCATCAAGAAGAGACAGCTGAAGTTCCTGGGACATGCAATGAGGAAAGAGTGCTTGGAGAACCTGATACTAACAGGCCAGATAGAGGGGAAAAGAGACTGGGGGAAAGCAACAGATAACATACTTGAAGGACCTAATCAGGTGGATGACGGAATGAGGATTGAATGGTATAACAGGAGAAGGCATGGTTAGTGCCACCAGAGATAGGGAAAAGTGGAAGGCCATGATCGCCTACGTCCGGAAGGGACAGGGCACATAGAAGAAGAAGAATGTATGTGCATAATATGCATTCTTTTTCGCATTCCACAATGTCAAGGAATTTTTTCATTTTAATATTAATTTATTGTTGTAGGTGACAAATAGTGACCATATAAGACATTAGCATTCTGGGTATTCACTTATTTTTACTATCACAACTGGAATGGGTCAATATAAATACATATAGGCTGTTATCAAATTCAGATAATCTGTGATTTGATTAAGTTAGTTCCAGATTTTTACAGATTAGTTTGGAAGTAAACAAGTTAGTTATTACTTCTTTCAGTTCAGGAGTTTATCAACCAACATTAATAATTATTGACTTCAGCTGTGATATTCTGGAAGATTCTACTTTAGTTAACAAAACAAAATAATACAACCTTTTGGCAAAACATCAAAAATATCTCTGAATATCAGTATCACTTCAGTATATTCTCAGTGGCTTCCCCAGGGTATTACCGCTGGCATCATGACCAGGTGCTTCAAGTAAGACTGCTAAAAAGTGTGTCCAAAGCAGTGAATACAAGCCCATAAACAGAAATAACTTTATAAGAGGAGGGAAGAAAATCCAGCAATACAGTAAATTTAGACTTTTTCTCCTCAGTTTGGGCCCCAAAATAGAAATTAACAGTAGATATTGGTAGACAATTAAAGTTCTCTGATTATATTTGTGAAATCCAACTCTATCCAGAGATGATCATTTTGTGAAATGTGAACAAACGAGTGATCATGTGAGAGTTAACTGTAATCTGAGAAGGAAATATGGATAAAACCTGCAACGCACCATGAATTACCGAGCAATGCAGAATGAAAGGATGATGCACTCATTGTGAGCTGTTTGAAGTTGAGAGCCAAGGCTTTGCAGAACTTGCATTATGCAAGTCCTAAATGTAATTTTTAAACTAAAATATTTACTAAGCTCAGTATAGAACATGAGTACGGGTATGTGGCACCCAATGTGACTAAAAATCAATTAAGAGCCTTATTACTCTAGCGATTGTCACTGAAAACTTCGTATTTGGTGCCATGAACCAGTTAACAGCTAATTAATATAAAATATTTTCACATTTATTTTGAGTCATTGAACTCTTACATTTTTCACAAGCAATTTTCAAATAAAAGAACTTTAAAGTTTGCTTTTCAATCCTTCCAACTTTCTGCTAAATCATTTTATTCATTACAAAATTAAGGTGGTCATGAATTTTTTTTTTTTTTTGCCATATTCCAATGATAAGTCGTAAGATGTTTCAGACAGATTTTGATATGCTTGTTCTAAAACCTCTGGAACTGCACTTAGAATTTATTGGATAAGTGTTTAAAAGTCAAGTGAAAGAACAAATGCTAATAATAAACGTTGCTTACTAAAGAATTAACACTACTCCTACTGATACCATTTTATTATCTTTTTGACTTCAACAAGACTATTAATACAACTTTAATATGAAAACTATACATCAGCTTTTTACTGTAAAAGTCGCTAAAATAGTTTATGCATTTAGCTGCTATTTGTGGTTTCAATATTTCCTACTTTGTTTACTGCTTGAATTTTGTTTTAAGCAGACATTACTGATCAGATTTATTGTTAATGCTGCTTCCATAAAAGATGAAAATATAATCGTCTTAAAGTAATGTCCAAGTTGGAAATATATTCGCATGGAAAAAGTTTAAAAAAAAATAGATAGAAAAAGTACACCCTATGTCCAGATGGAAGATTTATATTAAAGAGTCATTAGAGGAAACATTGGTTTAATAGAGATATTTTCTGTAAAACTTGCTGACTTTGATCAAAATACATTCTCTCTTTGTCTAGTAGACCCTTAAGTTTTGATTTAAAGAAGGTCTCCCTAAAGATACTTAACAAATAACCAAATATCTTCTTTGATTTAAGTTTCAGAGTAACAAAACAATGATGAGCGGTAAATAATGAAAGAGAAAAGAAATTAAATGAAATCCAAAAGATTTTCATGGCTAATTCTTTAGTACTTAATTCTTTTTGGCCAATTCCTGAAGGAATACCATATCTGTCTTTCAGTAAAGTTTCTTAGCAAAGAAAATGGTATTTGGTAAAATCTCTGAAAAGAATTCTTATATTAACAAGAAGAAAGGAAAAAGAAAACAAAAATCTCAATGAATCCAGATGATGCCATTAGCATTTAAGCATGGCTCCATTTTTGATCCAATGTAACTAGTTTGGAATGTATTTATTGTGTCTGTCAAAAGACAGAAAGAGAAAGTGTGCACAATCAATTCTTTATTCTATATTTTTTTCATTGTCAGTAAGACTTAATTCAATCAATGAATGTTTCTAGTTTTCCCATACACAACAGCCATTTTATCATGATCAGATTTTACTTCTGGGCTAATGTGATTTCAGATTTTCTCTTGTTTATACTTTGTTCAAGATAAAAACAAAAATGAAATCAACTTGTGTAATGCCTGTTAGAAGAGGTTGTTTAAGTCAGGCCAAGATATGCCCAGGAGTATATAGTACATACAAACTTACTTAGAATTGAAAAATCATTTCCCTTAATAGCAGCCTTTTCAGAGCCTGCCATTTTCACATCATTTCAAAGAACTTCGGATGATCACTTTTTAATCATTTCACTTTGAGTAAGGCAATAAAGCAACTCAGGTTCAAGGAGTGACTAAGGGTGAAAGAATAAGGAGAGAAAACAAGAGATCAATATAAAAAAAAACAAAAAGCAGTTTATGATTTGTTTTGCATCTAAATTTTGGAAGATCATAGTTGACATAAAACTAAGGAGCTAGGAGAGAGTTCCATGAGTGAGAAATGCAAAGTAAGGACCTATTAGCATATTACTTATGGTTATATCTAGCCATTTTAATTGTAAAATGATGAGACCTAGCTGCCACTCTAGTACTGTGCTTAAATTTGTTATGTCTATGTATCACAGAGGAAAGCTCCTCAGAACAATTACTCTTAAAATATTTATGGCATCGGTAAGCTGAGTTACAACAGTGGCAAAGTGACTGAAACTGAGATGCCAGGACCAATAATATTGCTGATTAATGTCTTTTTAATTTTGTCAAGAATTTCTTGATTCATAACAGAAGCGTCAGACCAAATGTGGCAGCAATATTAAATACAAATGGTAAGATTTTGGAAAGAAAAATTATCTAGAATGTTAGTGTGAACCCACTTTTCTAGCAATTGATTCACTATAACAGTGAAAAACATTAGCCTAAGATGACACTCTTAAAAGTTTAAATATCTGGGAAGTGTTCTAACAGAAGATCTGAAGGCAAATTAGCATGGCAAAGAACATGTTCCAGAAACTGAGTAAAGTATTAAGAGACAAAAAAATTTCACTAGAAACAAAGAAAAGAGTACTGGATTGCTACGTGATGTCAGTTCTGCAATATGGCAGTGAATGCTGAACAATATTATCAAAGATGAAGGAAAAACTTGAAGCAACTGAAATCTGGTTCTACAGAAGGATGCCGTGGATATCATGGATCAGACATGTGAGCAATGGTCAGGTTTTAGAAAGGATGGAAATGAAAATTAAATTAATACTGATCATCAGGAAAAGACAGCTAAAGTTTCTGAAACATGCAATGAGGAAGGAGGGCTTGGAAAACCTGATACTAACAGGCCAGATAGAGGGAAAAAGAGACAGGGGAAAGCAGTGGATAACATATTTGAAGGACCTGATCAGATGGATGACAGAACGAAGGTTTCGTGGTGTAACAGGAGAAAGCGTGCTAAGAGCCATCAGGGATAAGGAGATATGGAAAGCCATGATCACCTACGTCCAAAAACAAAACTCTTAAACATGCATTCCAAAGAAAAGCTTTATGCATAACTTTCAAACATAAATGTCATTTCAAAACAAAATTGATATCATTTTTATCATTAAATAAATTTACATTTATTAACACAAACAAGACTTTTTGATCAACCTTTTGATTCTTTCAAATATGGTGGGCTCAGTTATGTCTTACAAAACCATTTTACAAGCATAACCGATATTCCCTACAATTTATATATCCTTTAAAATGTACCAACCAATCTAAAAATTGAATTAGGATTGGTATATCTACTTGGGAAAATTGGTTCACTTGTTTTTAGGTATATATTGTTTTGAGAAATATAGAATTATTTTAAAGCAGACAAAACTATTAATAATAATATGAAATCTATTGAATAAAAAAATTATATCAGATTTTACAAGTAGAATGACCAACTGGTTAGAGAAATGAAAGATTTCAATGGAACATTGCAATAAAATGAAAAACATGAAAAAATTAATAGAGGAAAAAAATAATAGCATTAATCAGAATTTTTTTAGCACATCTACATAAATAAAATGGAAATAGATAATTAAAACAACATCAGTAGTAAATCTTTGCCACCATAGAGAAAATTATGGATTTAATAACTTACGCTAGACAATTAATAGTCAAGTTTATAACCATTAGTTGTACAGTTTTGATAGTGTAATTCCTGTTTTCTGAAATGCACTCAACATGTGCAGACATTCAACAGTATATGCCCTTTTAGCTAATTCTCATCAGGAACTTGAATTGGAATAAGGTTCTAAGTGTAGACAACAAAAATATTTCATCCTCTGTAGATACATCGGTAATGTTATTAATTTATCATTGTTAGTTTTTTTATTTTTCTTTTGTTATAAGAACACTTTCAAGATTTTGTCTATACTTTTGAGATGAAGCATTATTTATATTGTTTAAACTGTTGCCCTCATCTTTATTGCCATGTTTTTGCAACACCCTCAAGGACATATGGCCCTGTGGATATAGGTGTTGGTTAGTTCCATTGAATTAATGCAAAGAGTTGTGAGTTCAATACCTGGCTACAGCAGTGAACAAATAACTTAGTTGAGTTAAAGGGAGATAACTACATGACATCAGGAAGTGGCATTGTACATGGAATGAGAATGATATATTCCAGTTATTGAAATAAAGTTAAAAATTCCTAGCACCTGAAGAAGGCTGGAGCGTACAACGGTCAAAACATCATAAACATGACAATAGAGATGAAGACTGAATATTTTTCTTGTGTTTTTACTGGTGACTATGTTTTTCTTCAGTTACAGTTGTTTTCACAACTGTCAGTCAGAACAGCTGATCGTTTTTCTGGCCTTCAATGCATATACTCTTGATCAAGCATTGGGTAAAAGCAGACTATTTCAAGAGAAAACTCGTCAACTAATGAGGTACTGTAGTTTCACCAGACTCTGCTTCTCTCTACCTTAGTGACAATATTTGAATTTAAGATGATAATGTTTCAATAGAACCAATTGCATATTGACCAGGTCACATATTCAATAGTTTTCGGATTTTATTTTGAATCTTATACAAAGTTGCTGTTTGTGTCACTGCATTACAGAAAACACTTCAAGTTATGTCACCAGAATCTGTCGTTAGCATTCATTGCTATATAGAAGCATATTGAGCATAATTGCATGATGGAAATACATAGGTAGTTTTCAATGTTCTCACATGTGTAGAAAAATCACACTTGCATTCATTATGGTAAAATTGTTTCCCCAGCACAAGGCTCAAGAGTCACTCAAGTCACTGAGTTTTTTGAATTAGCAGAAGAGGAGAATATAAGGAGTGCAGTTTTAGAGGATATGTAGGATAAACAGCAGTTAACTGTAACTTTAAGATTGGCAGGATCAAGAAAGCACCCACTCGGGTGTCTGTTCTTCTTACTAGATAAATTTGAAGGTAATGGATATTATTCCTCTCAGTGCATGTGACACAGATTGTCTTTACTGTGAAAGCCAGTGGAACTGGAAAATGTAGCTCGTTAAAATATTTGCCATGAAGATAACAATAGAATAGGGAGTGACTTCTGATTTTTGATCGTGGAAAAGAGATTGTAGAATGGAAAATGATTCATCATCCACAAGGCTGTGAATACATGTATGGAGCATATCAAAATTAGAATGTAAGGACTCAACAGCTCTAGTAAAAATATAGCATGTGCTCAATTTCTGGTTTAATTCATCTTTTGTAATGACAGATTATGGCAGGGAAAGTACTTACTAGAGCAGTGCAAGGATTTGCTCATTTTTTGGCAGCTTTGGCAATGGATTGAATATATAAACTTGATTTTCTGATCAGTAAAAAGTCAGTGTCAAAGCATGACTTTGAAAATGGTCCTTCCCATCCATGATGACCATTAATGGTTATGAGAAAAATCAGAGAAAATAATGTCAGTAGATAATGTTATAATTAAAACTTTATTATTTTTAAATTATAATTTAATTCTTTGGTATCTTGGCTTCAGTCACTTTCTCTTCTTTTATGTGCCCTGTCCTTTCAGGACGTAGGCGATCATGGCTTTCCACATCTCCCTATCCATGGTAGCTCTTAGCACGCCTTCTCCTTTTGCATTGCTCAAACTCGACTCTACCATCCACTACCTCAAGCCCATAAATCTAGAATATAAATGTATAGAAACTAGTATGGCCACAAAACGAGGAATCAATTTATATATTGATTATAATATAGAATTGATCCCCCATTTTATATCCACATTATAATTTCTTATAAGCAGTTGGTATATGTCTTCTTCTATGTGCCCTGTCCTTTCAGGACGTAGGTGATCATGGCTTTCAGTATATTTTCTCCTGTTACACCACATAGCCCCTGTTTGGTCATCCTCCTGCTCCCTTCAAATATGTTATCCGCTGCCTTCCTCTGGCTTGTCAGTATCAGGTTTTCCAAGCCTGCCTTCCTCATTGCATGTCTCAAGAACTTCCATTGTCTTTTCCTGATGCTCACTATTAATTTTCTTTTCGTTGCCATTATTTCCAACACCTCATCAATGCTCACATGCTCGGTCCATGATATCCACAGCATCCTTCTGTAGAACCACATTTCCACTACTTCAATTTTTTCCTCCATTTTTGATGATATTCTCCAACATTCACTGCCGTATTGAAGAACTGACATCACATGACAGCACTTTCTTCTTTGTTTCTAGTGAAATTTTCCTTTACCTTAGTACTTTACTCAGCTTCTGAAATACATCCATTGCCATGCCAATTTGCCTTCAGATCTCTGTTTTGCACATTCCATTTCCTGTTAAAACACATCCTAGGTATTTCAATTTTTGTACTTGCTTGATTCTAGTATCCCCTACCTGCATTTGACATTTTGTGTTGCTATTTTCTACTATTATAATGCAGATTCCCAGTGCCTTTCTATAAATATTTTCATGGTATGTGTTCTGTTGAACTTTCTTCTATGATATCTAGACTTTATGAATTTACGTGCAATACTCGACTGATGACAAAGTCTCGTCATTTGACAACTGAAATGGTCAAAAGATGTAACTGTAAGTTCTATGCTAACAGTTTCTTTTCTTGGACTTCTTATTTGTGTCACTCTAATCTGGCTTCTTGCTTCCCAGTCAATTTTGATCAGCCAAAATTTTAATTCAATGTTATTTCCCATTTTCTTAATTCTTATTTCTCTTGTGCTGCTTTCTATAATAGTTTTTTTTTAATATTTTCTCACACTCAGTAACCACTTGCATCTTAGTGGAATTATTGCCTTTCTTGGTACGAAATAAAAAATAAAATAAAATTCTCATGAAACTGTTCATGAAAAGTGGAGATATTTGGTAAACTATTAATAAGCTCCAATGATTAATCAACTCGCTCATCTCCACAAATATTAATAAAAGCCATTTAGAAATAATTGTATGATTTAAATGTGCCTATTGTTAATTGGAACCAATGGGGAATTAATGTGTTTTATTGTCATTGATAAAAATGACAAAGATATGTTGTATTTCAGAAAGAAGGTGCTTTGATCTTTCCAGTAATATAAAAGTCAATTTTTTAGTGACATTGATTAACAACTTTTATTGATGTATTGATATTAATCAATATTCAATCATTTCAGGCAAACAGTTGCTTCCTAACCCTCCCCCACAAAAATCCTAAATGTCTATTGTTTTCAAATAATAATAGCTTCAATATTATTTCAATATTCAATGTACATAATAAATCAAATGAAAGCAAACCTCTTCCTATTCTAGTTAATGATACTTACGGATAAAAATAGACTTTCAGATCAAATTTAATGTTAAGATGCAATTTGTATCCACTGATCTAACACTCAGCACCTAACAACCTTCAACCTATTTTAGGAAATTTATATTTTGAGTGTATATATATATATATATATATATATATATATATATATATACACTCAAAATATAAAATATATATGTATATATATATTTATCTATATATATATTAGTGATGTAAATTAATAAATATACATATGAGGATGCACATATGTATACTATTATTATTCAGCTGTTAATAAAACAGTGCTCAAAGTATGAACAGAGTTGAATTACATAGGATTATATATATATATATATATATATATATATATATATGGATGGATACTAGAAGTATAGCCTGGCATTGCTCGGGTTTAATGAAAGTTTTACAACTAATCCATGGTCTTGGAGCTCAGACTCTTTCGACGTTGGCATGAAAAACGTGGGTTGTTGAAAGGTTGATCTCAAAGCCATAGAACTTATTAAAATAAATGGATGTAAGTCAAATTTTGATTTCTGTTATCAATGTCAAGTAAGTATTCTGTTGTAAACTGAATTTTGAAGGCTAAATAAGTCCTCTGAGTAAATGGTATCATGGCTGAGATTAAGAACTACAATTATACCTACTTAGAGCCAAACCCAAAATAAAACGGCTAAAAACCTGATTTTGATCAGACCCAATAGGATATCGGGGTATCGATTTCCAATATCATTGTCAAATAAGTCATCCTAGAATAAACTAACCTAAGTAAGTCTATGAAAACTTATCGTACCCACTGGGAGTGAAATTGGAGAAAATGAGCCATATTGATGGCTGAATATCGGTTTTTGATCAGATTCGATAGAAAATCAGGGGTATTCATTTTTAATATCAAGGAAAATGAGTTGTCTGAGAAGATCTACTAATGTTTGAGACTAAAAACTATAATTTTACCAAGTTAGACCAAATTCTGCAGCAAGAACCACGATAAAAGTGATGAAATTCTAATCTTGATCAGACCTGATCAGATATCAGGGTATCGATTTCCAATATCTGGGGGAAATCGAAAAAAAAACAAAGTAGCCCATGACCTAATTGGAGACCTAAAGAATATTTGTGTGAAGTTTGGTGAGAATCAGATAAAAGTTGTGGATTTGTATAAAGGACATACAGACAGACACACAAACATCTTGCCTTTCATATATATATATATATATATATATATAGATAGATAGATAGATAGATAGATAGAGATATATGTGTGTGTGTGTTGACTTTAATATATATATTTTGTGTGTGTGTGTGTGTGGGAAAGTTTGTCACCTAACTAAGTGGAGTCATACTGACTTTGAAGTTTTGTGAAGGCACCATTATGATGTTTTCACTCCTCAGGGCTTTTTTCCATATGCTTCAAAGTCACTTAGTTAAGCAACAAACTTCCCCACATTAATCCTGCCAATGCTCTATCTCTATATTGAGCACTTTACAACAAAAAAACCCGTTTGACAAAATATATTTTTAACAGTATTTCTTTTTTCACACACACACACACACAGACAGACACACACACAGACACACACACACATATATATATATATATAATGAAAAATATATTTTGAAGGTAGGCTATATATATGTAATATGCAAAGAGCATATGAAAATATAAAAGAGGAATTTGAGGTCAACATCCAGTGGTGACTTCTTGATGTGCCATGTCCCCTCAGGACGTAGGTGATCATGGACTTCCACTTGGCTCTGTTTCTTGTCACTCAATATTTTTTCTCTTGGTATCTCTTCTAAAACCTACTCTACCCGCCATTTGCTCAAACGTATCAAGTACGTCTTGTGCTACTTTCCCCTATCTGTCTTCCTTTTTATCCGACCAGTGAGTATCAAGTTCTCCAGGCCCTCCTTTATCATTACGTGTCCAAGAAACCTCATTTGTTTCTTCCTGATATTTATTATCATTCTTCTCGTTTGCATCCTTTCCAACACTTCATTGTTGCACACGTGCTTTGTCCATGGTATCCTCAACATCCTTCTGTAAAACCACATTTCTGCTGCCTCAAACCTCTCCTTCATCTTTGATGAGATCGTCCCTCATTCACTTTCATACAGAAGAACAGATATCACATAGCAATCCAGCACTCTTTTCTTTGTTTGTAATGAGATTTTCCTGTCTTTCACATACTTGGGCTAGCTTCTGAAATGTGTTTTTGGCCATGCCAATGCGTCTTTGGATCTCCATGACACTTTCCATCCTCTGTCAAAACACTTCCCAGGTACTTGAATTTTTTTACTTGTTTTATTTTAGTATTTCAGACTTGTAGTTAGAATATTGGGCTCCTCTTTTTGCTGATGACCACACATTCAGTTTTCTTGAAGTTGATGCTCAGTCCTCATTTTCTTTTGCTACCTTCTGTAGATGGTCTTGCATTTTCCTTTCCATGTCTGCTATCAGCACTGTGTCATCCATGTGATATCGATGAGATTGTGGCCGCCAATGACAAATCCTAGCAAAGCTTTTATTTCTTTCATAATTACTTTGCTGTACAGGTTGAATAGATCCGGCAAGAAAACACATCCTTGTCTTACACCCCTTTCTAGTTTTGCATACCTGCTGATTTCACTTCCTGTCTGTACACAAGCAGTTTGCTACCAATATAGATTCTTGATTATCCTAACATCTTTTCCAAAAATATCAAGGTTGTCGAGCATCTCTATCAAATCTTTGTGCTGTACTTTGTCAAATGCCTTTGCGTAGTCTATTAAGTATAGAAAAAGGTCCTTCTGCATTTGTATTGGTCTTTCAAATAGCATTTTGAGCATGAATATTCCTCATTCTGGGATCTTTAACGAAGCCACATTGCTCTTGTCCTATCTCTGGGCCAATTCTGCTGCACGCTCTGTTCATTAGAATCCAGATGATGAGTTTTGTTATGTGGTTCATTAAACTGATTGTTCGGTGGAGTTCACATTCCTTTGCATCTGGCTTCTTAGGTAGGGTTATGAGAATTGATCTGCTTAGGTCCTTCGGCGCATTGCCACTGTTGTAGATTTCGTTTATTATTTCTGTGAGTCTGTCCACACCAAAGTCTTCTAAGGACATCAACATTTCTATTACAATCTCGTCTGGTCCTGCTGCTTTGTTTCTCTTCAATTTGGCCATCACTGATTCCATTTCAGTTTTTAATATTTCTGGTCTATTCATAGTTTTGTGCATTTTTAGTTGCTCATTGTTGTCATGGAAGAGATCTCTGATGTACTTGTCCCATCTCTGAAGTATTTTTTCTTTTTCTTATATCAGTGTACCATCCTTTGCTTTTATACATCCTATTGCTGAGCAAGATTTTGTCCTGTTAGTTTATTTATTTTTTATGCATGTCTCCATTATTTGTTGTGCTCATTCTCTCTACTTCAGTGCATTTGTTGTTGAGCCACCTTTCTTTAGCCTGTCTACATTGGCTCCATATTTCCTTGTATAGTCTCTTGTATTCTGTTTCATACCTTGGTATTGTTTTCTGTTTCTTTTGCATCAGGTCAAGAATCTCTTCAGTGATCTACTTGTTTTCTTCTGATATGCTTCTTTCTTTTGAATGATGTTGGTCGCCGATGTCCCTAGAGCTGCCTTTAGTGTATCCCATTCTGAGCTTCCATTTCCAATTTGTCCTTTGTATATTGTTTTCACTCTACTTATACATTTCCTGCAGGTTTGGGTCATTCATGAGTCTGCTGTACTGCAGTCTTAGAGCTGTGTTAGGCTTTCTTAATCTCCTTAGTTTATATATGACTGGTACATGGTCGCTTCTGCTGTTCACACTCGAGTAGCCTTTACAGTGAAGGACTGTGTTTCTAAATCTCTTAGTATCGCCTACTGGACTTTTCCATGTTCATAGTCTTTTTGGGTGCTCTTGGAACAAGGTGTCGGTTATTATCTGGTTATTCACTGTGCATCATTGGACCCATTTCTCACCACGGCCATTGTGATGTCCTAATTTCTTCCTTGGTCAACTTTGGCATTAAGATCTTCCATGATAATTCTGATTTCTTGGGATTTGCGCTGTGCCTTGGCATAATCCATCATGGAGTAAAAGGACTCAATTTCTTCTGTACTTTGTGATGTTGGTGCATATACCACTATTACTGACATATTGAGAGGCTTCCCTTTCATTTTAACTACTAGAGTTCTTTCAGATATCTGGCAGTATCCCATGATGCATTTCCTTGTGTCTTTATCTAGCATAATGCCTATTTGTTTTTCATTATTTTCACCTCCTGCATAGATAATTCTGTGGTTGTCACTGATGAAGTCTGATGAAGTCTCCATTGTTTGACCATCTCGTTTCACATATGCGTAAAATGTTTTGTGTACAATTTAGTCATCTCTTGCTTCACATTTTCCAGCTGTTCACAGTGGTTCAGGGTTCTAACGTTCCAGGATCCAAGAGTTTTTTTGTTTTTTTTTGTTGATTCCACAGGGAAAAAAATACTGGCACTTAGCATCACCACAAATTGATAAACAATATATCTATATATCTATATATATAATAATAATAATAATAACACCGACTCTGTACGTATTCTAATCTTAAAATGTTACACAAGTAATTTTTAAAGACCACGAATAACCAGCAGAATCTAACTCCGTTATTGTCCTTGGCTATAGAGCTTTGGACAAAGAGGGGAAAAAAAAAGAAAACTGCGTAGGACCGACAACACATACGGTTCTTCACAGTAAAGAAAAAAAAACCCTCGAACGGAACGAACCACCAGGAAAGAAAAGAGCTCGATACTAAACTAACCAAAAAGTGTTAACAAAAAGGCAGTTACGCAGAGCAAAAACACACGAAAAAAATCGCAAGATCGCCAAGACCTACCGCGGTTTCGCACAACGGCTCGTCAGGGCAAAGGCAGACCAAGGACTAATCAAATAAATAGACATCTATTAAAGACTAACCCATTTGGGGGAAGGGGTTGTTTGAAAAAAAAAAAAAAAAATATTGGGGGGGGGGGGGTCACGTTAATGTCCGATAGTCTAAGCAAGAAACTTCATTTTGTGCATTCTACACTTATTTAATATTTCTGTTCTAGCGTTAATAAGCTTGTTAGCAGGTTCAAATCTATATATATATATATATATATTTGGGCAGCAACCTTTCTTTCAAGCACCTATCATTGAATACAGCCAACAAGATTAAATTAATTTTTTCTTAAGTTTAAAAAAAAATGTCTATAAATTTTATTGTCCCAGGCACTTTCAGTCAGTTCCATAGCCATTTTCAAAGGTGCTTATATTGCTGCTGTTTTAATTTTTCATGTTTTTAATATTAAATAGTAACTTTGTTTGTTTTTAAAAAAGGTGCATTCATTCCAAGCTCTCACATACCACGTGTGACTGGAAATAAAGAACTTATGGACAATTTTGAAATTTCTTATCTTCAGCAAAATGAAAAAATGTTAGGTTGCTGAAAAAACTTAAAAATTCAATCTTCCTTTACGGCCATATTCAGTCAAAAACTTATATCTACACATATTTTTATATACGCATACAAAAATATATATTTCAGGTACTTTTCCCCTCCATATGCTCTTTATAATTGACATATAGTTTTCTATCAATGCAAATCAAATAATACAAAGTTAACATATATATTTGATAATAACTCCAAGTAAGCCTCTGAATTTGTATCAATAAGCAACTGATTCATAAGTGGCATCTGACACTACATATTTTTTAAGATCTTGAATATTGTTTGATTGCATAAAAGTAAAACCTCCCACAATCTATTTGCAACAATTACATAATAGTATTAAATTAAGTGTTGCTTGAAAACAGAAACCTCAGATATGTAGCAGAATAGGCTGTGACAGTCCCTTCTATTTTGAAAATAGATTCAAACGAAGTAAAAAATGGTAGAAAATGACTTTTGATTAAATTACAATCCATCAATATTTTTCTGATAAGCATGATAAAAATCAGAAGTACATCCTGACAGCATCAATAGATTTTGAATATATTTGCAATTTAATGAATAAACATCATAAGAATTTAATAATTAAATTTTACATTTGGACACTAAAAAAATAAAACATTCCAACTTGACTTGGTCACTCTTGATTTAAAGAGATATGCAGACCAAATTTTCCTGAAATGTAACTCACTAATATTGTTTTAGTAACGCTTAGTAAAATCATAGAAACGTAGTAAATTCAAAATGGCTGACTAATTATTCAAAGAAATATTACCTGGTGGAATTTTATTACTTTTTGATTATTTGTTAGTTTTAATTTTAGTCTTTATGGCTTTTTTTTAAATCATGGTTCAATGATATGACATTTGAACTCATCTGTCTTTGCTTGCCCTCATTGCCTAATATTTTGTAGCATTGTATTGAACAATTGTAGATTAATAGTCAAGACTGGTGTGATTAAAAGTAACTAATTGTTACCAAAAGAAACAAGGATTCTTACCCTTCAATTTGCCAAAAACATTTTTTCACTGAAACTCTTGAGTCAAAGAAAGAAAATAGATATTCATTCCGGTTTACTGCTTTCATCAAATGTCACCCAAATTTGTTCGCCTGGCCCGACAGGTTTGGATCATGCTAAAAGTTTCAGTCCAAACAATGCTGCTCAATTTTGGCCTGACTGTAATGAAGTCATTGTCTGCTATAAGTTTCAAACATCTGATATCTGAAAATGAGTTAATTGGTATGACAACTGTTCAGAATTCTAGAAATGTTGTACTAAAACAAGTAAAAAAAATGTAGTGAATACTATTGGTAACTGTTGTTGGTATTTTTATTATTTCTGCTAATTTTTCTAAGCAAGTTTTTCAAAGAGCATTATATATATGTTACTGACTTTTTTTAATCATTTCTGTTTAAGAAAGGCAATAATTCCACTAAGATGCAAGTGGTTACTGAGTGTGAGAAAATATAAAAAAAAAAACTATTATAGAAAGCAGCACAAGAGAAATAAGAATTAAGAAAATGGGAAATAACATTGAATTAAAATTTTGGCTGATCAAAATTGACTGGGAAGCAAGAAGCCAGATTAGAGTGACACAAATAAGAAGTCCAAGAAAAGAAACTGTTAGCGTAGAACTTACAGTTACACCTTTTGACCATTTCAATTGTCAAATGACGAGACTTTGTCATCAGTCGAGTATTGCACTTAAATTCATAAAGTCTAGATATCATAGAAGAAAGTTGAACAGAACACATACCATGAAAATATTTACAGAAAGGCACTGGGAATCTGCATTATAGTAGTAGAAAATAGCAACACAAAATGTCAAATGCAGGTAGGGGATACTAGAATCAAGCAAGTACAAAAATTGAAATACCTAGGATGTGTTTTAACAGGAAATGGAATGTGCAAAACAGAGATCTGAAGGCAAATTGGCATGGCAAAGGATGCATTTCAGAAGCTGAGTAAAGTACTAAGGTAAAGGAAAATTTCACTAGAAACAAAGAAGAAAGTGCTGTCATGTGATGTCAGTTCTTCAATACGGCAGTGAATGTTGGAGAATATCATCAAAAATGGAGGAAAAAATTGAAGTAGTGAAAATGTGGTTCTACAGAAGGATGCTGTGGATATCATGGACCAAGCATGTGAGCATTGATGAGGTGTTGGAAATCATGGCAACGAAAAGAAAATTAATAGTGAGCATCAGGAAGAGACGATGGAAGTTCTTGAGACATGCAATGAAGGAGGAGGGCTTGGAGAACCTGATACTGACAAGCCAGATAGAAGGAAAGAGACAGAGGAAGGCAGTGGATAATATATTTGAAGGGCCTGAACAGGTGGATGACTGAACAGGGGTTGTGTGGTGTAACAGGAGAAAACGTACTGATAGCCATGATCACCTACGTCCTGAAAGGACAGAGCACATAAAAGAAGAGAAAGTGACTGGAGCCCAGATACCAAAGAATGAAATTATAATTTAAAAATAATAAAGTTTTAATTATAACATTATCTACTGACATTATTTTCTCTGATTTTTCTCATAACCATTAATGGTCATCATGGATGGTAAGGACCATTTTCAAAGTCATGCTTTGACACTGACTTTTTACTGATCAGAAAATCAAGTTTATATATTCAATCCATTGCCAAGGCTGCCAAAAAATGAGCAAATCCTTGCACTGCCATAATCTGTCATTACAAAAGATGAATTAAACCAGAAATTGAGCAAATGCTATATTTTTACTAGAGCTGTTGAGTCCTTACATTCTAATCTTGATATGCTCCATACATGTATTCACAGCCTTGTGGGTGATGAATCATTTTCCGTTCTACAATCTCTTTCCCACGATCAAAAATCGGAAGTCACTCCCTATTCTATTGTTATCCTCATGGCAAATATTTTAACGAGCTACATTTTCCAGTTCCACTGGCTTTCACAGTAAAGACAATTTGTGTCACATGCACTGAGAGGAATAATATCCATTACCTTCAAATTTATCTAGTAAGAAGAACAGACACCCGAGTGGGTGCTTTCTTGATCCTGCCAATCTTAAAGTTACAGTTAACTGCTGTTTATCCTACATATCCTCTAAAACTGCACTCCTTATATTCTCCTCTTCTGCTAATTCAAAAAACTCAGTCAACCTATAACTTGAGTGACTCTTGGGCCTTGTGCTGAGGAAACAGTTTTACAATAATGAATGAAAGAGTGATTTTTCTACACATGTGAGAGCATTGAAAACTACCTATGTATTTCCATAATGTAATTATGCGCAATATGCTTCTATGTAGCAATGAATTCTAATGACAGATTCTGGTGACATAATTTTAAATGTTTTCTGCAATGAATTAAAGAACCCATCATCACCAATTCTAATTTTGAAATGGATACCATAATGGAATGCCATAATCTTGCCAGAATTTGCACTTTTGTAAATCTTCCATTCATCCTTGAAATCCAATACTGAATCAATAGCATGATCAAACTTGACCTGGTGTCTCGGCTTTAATCACTTTCCCACCATCTGCTTCCTCTTTATGTACCCTCTTCTATAAATATTTTAATGCTATTATTCTAATAAGTTTTCTTTTTTGGTCCCTGAATTTCACAAATTTAGACCTAGAACTGATTGCTGAATCTAGAAATTATGAGATTTAGCGGCTAATTTAGTTCTATGTTGATAGTTTCTTTTATATATCTGTCTTCTGGTTTATGTCCTTTGTGTCAACTATGATCTTCAAAAACTTAAATGCACTATGAATCATCTTCTATCTCCCTGAATCCTGTTATTTTTATCCACTGTTTCATTCACACTCAGTAACCCCTTGCATCTTAGTGGAGTTATTGCCTTGCTTGGGGTGAAAAGAAAAAGAAATATTGTGGTGACAAAGGGGAAACATATTTTAAAGCATTATCTTGAAAAAGGTTTTGTGTTCTTTGTCTGTTGAAGAAAATCAAAATATTTAGCAAACCTTGGTAGTTCATTTTTTTATCAATCAAAGACTTAGTTCAATAATACAATGCTACACATAAAGATAGGTGAGTTTGTTTTTAAGGGGGTCAAAAAGGCAGTTGTCCGTTTTGAACCCTTTTGATTTATGCCCCTGTTAGTTTTGACTTTGGATCTTTTTTGGGATTTTTTTAATCATTTCACCCCAAGCAAGGCAGAAATGCCACTGATGTGCGGGGGGCTACATAACTGTAAAAAGATTAATTAGAAAAGAGTGAGGAGTACAAACTAGTTAAAAAGGAGCAATAGAAAGCTGAGAAAGCAGGTGCAATAACAGATACATAGGTGGAGAGAAAGGGAAGGTTATACGGGGGTGGGGAGGGAGCTAGAGTCCAGTGGTTAGTAGATGAGTATTGACTTTGCATTTAAATTTCTGGAGGTTGTAGCCGTCAGGAAAGCAAGAATACGGGAGCGAGTTCCACAGGCGGGAAGTGCGAGAGAAGAAGCTGCAGGAGTAGAATTGTCGTCTGCATTTAGCTAACCTGACTGTGAATGGGTGGGACCCAGTTGCCAGTCTGGTTGCACGAGTAAACACCTGTTGAGGAGGCACCAGTGACTTAAGTTCATCCGAGCAGAAGCCATGAAAGTATTTATAGAACAGACAAAGGGAGGCCATATTTTGACGGTGAGGAAGTGGCTGCAGTCGAGCCGCCAGATCAGTACCTATCACATTACAGACTCTCCTTTGGAGCCTGTCAAGAACACTGAGAAGAACGGCAGGGGTGCCTGACCATAAATGGCAGCAGTACTCCATGCACGGACGGATGGTTGACTTGTATATATGCAGGATGGATTCAGGCAGAAAAAACATCCTGGATCGACATAGTGACCCAACCTTCTTAGCAGTAGATTTTGCTATGGATTCAATATAGTGGTTCCATTTGAGATCTGAGGACAGGGTTAGTCTGAGGAGGCGTAGTGTATTGCTCTCTGGGAGAATCGCTTGGTCCATGGGAGGCAGGAGAGGTTGCCTGTAATGGTTGACAGACAACAGCTTGGTCTTAGACGAATTGAAGTTGACAAGCCACTTCTAGCCCCAGTTCACCACAGAGTGTAGATCCCATTCAAGGTCAGCGAGATTATGTCTGTCTGCCACGACAGGTTTCTTACTGGTGCAGGAGTATATTGTAGTGTCATCTGCATAGATGCCTACTTGGGACTTGATCTCATCTGGGAGGTTGTTGATAAAAATAAGGAAGAGCGTCGGGCCCAGGATAGAGCCCTGTGGGACACCAGCATTCGTGCTGTAGGATGAAGAGGCACACCCATTCAAAACGACCTTCATTTTGCGGTTATTTAAAAAAGATTGGATTAGCAGGCAACCGGTAATACCGTAACCCCGTAGTTTGCATAGGAGGCCAGAGTGCCAAACCCTGTCGAAAGCCTTGGAGATGTCCAGAGTAACTGCACGAGCCTCGTCAGACTCATCAAGGGCCTGTAGCATGTACTCCGTTATGGTTGTTAGCAGGTCAGCCGTGGACCTGGCAAAGTGGAATCCATATTGCCTGTTGAAGAAGAGTTTTTTGGGCAGTGGAATGATGAACTATTTCAGCATTGATTATGGCCTCGAATACTTTCCTGAATATCGGTAGAAGACTGATAGGGCAATAGTTGGATGGGTCCAAGGGTTTACCACAGTTCTTAAGTACAGGAACAACTGAAGAGAACTTCCAGCATGCAGGAAAGAAGGAAGCAGAAAGGCAGTAGTTAAATAGTTTTTACCAAGCAGCTTAACTTGATGTTAATTTTTGGGAAAATCAAGAGTTGAAGATAGAGAAACTTTAATTCAAATTTCCTGTGTGAAACTGCTTGGTATGTATGAATTGTTTCTTAAATCTGTATTTTTAATTTTTTTTTCACTTTTTGGTGTTCAGGCTTCATTTGGAAAAAAAAAAAAAAAAAAAATTTGGGATTTTTATTTATTTATTCTGTTATGCGAAGTTATCCTGGCCAAGGTATCAGCAGCTACTTGTTACCCTCCCCGATATGATCTGTTCTTCAAATTCAAATTTACCAAGCAGCTTAACTCGATGTTAATTTTTGGGAAAATCAAGAGTTGAAATATAGAATTAAAAGTAATTTCTTTTCACTTTTTTTTTCAAATTTTGCAATCCTGTATGAAATCTGAATATTAACGAATAGGAGAAAGCATTGGCCTCCGACTAAAAGAAAAAATGAAACCAAGTTTTGCAATCTGATGTTAAATTAATTTTTTAACTAATGAAAGGAAGTGATTTGCAAAACTGAGAGAGAAGTTAACAAGCCTATGTGAAAAGATTTTTTTGTGTAAAAGAAATCAAGTCGAATCAGAGAGATAGGAGCAGACATCAGATACAACATCACCAAGATGAGACAAAAGAAATCGAAAGTCACTGACTCAGACATAATGTCCTGACAAACGTTTATTCTCCTTTGCCTTTTCGTGTGCTATTTTCCTTTATCACTTCTTCCTCCTCACCATTCTTGATGACAAAAACAACAAGACACTTCAACTGACTCCTAAAAATTAACGTCGATAAGTACAATTTTCCTTTATTGCTTTACATTTCTTTTCACTTTCTTGCCAGCCATAAAAAAAGAAAGAAACACAGACTTCATGATTACCCTGCTAATCCTGGCATACACACACATTCGCTACTTACAACTAAAACTCTGGATTAACTTAACCATTTTCTCTTTAAATAACACCTACAAATTGATTTTATTCTGTTCTGTCAATAAATTTCTATTTAAACATAAAACGATATTTTATTCTTTCAACCTTCTGATGATTCTGATAATCCTAAGCTGTAAGAAGTTTAGTTATGTTTAACACGAGGCCAATCTAATAAGCATGATCAAGATCCTTATAATTGATTATATACGAATAAAATATTGACTAAATAACAATTGATTTGAACTTTATAAAATGGTAAATAATAACAATTTCCTCATAGTTCACAAATTTTTACAAATTATTAAATTTTTTAAAATTTATGAATAAAAAATTGTTTGATATTTATTTCTTTATAAACTGGTAAATATTAATATTACATTAGTTTTAATTTTATCAGTTTTTAGAACGTAAAAATAAAATGTGTGTAAATAAAACATTTAATGAATAAATAGCATTTAATAGTTTTCTTATAAAATTTTCAAGAACAAAAATATGTATAAATTTACATTCATTATATGTTTAGGATCGATTGCAATTCTACTCATTGCTTTTTAAAGCAATAAACATTGCCAAGGAGTGAAGGTAGTCAAAATAACAGTAGTATCAAGGGAAAATACCATACTTTTGACAATCTCATTTTTTTTTTTTAGGTTCAAGTTTGCTGGTAAGTGTTTAAATTGATTAATTTATGAACAAAACAAGTACTAATAAATATTTTTTTTTAATAACATGGTAAACATTTGTTTGATAAAGTATTAATTTAATTGATAAAATTAACCAAATTTCTAAGACAAATCTTAGTTTTTTTACGTAATGCTTTTGAATTGACCTTTCAGAAATAAATGATATTGACAATTTCTCCAAAATATAAAATAACATTCAGGAATTCATTGTACAATAGAGTAACTTAATTTCGATATAAAATCAGAATAAAGCAGATTTTTAATTATTTGGGTAAACAAATTTTATGTTCTACTTAAATTTTTTCCTAATTAATGTTGAATAACTTTTAGGAACTCATTGAGGGACAAAGTTGGTTTGCTGCAATCTGAAATTTTTTCAAGACCAAGAAATATCAGCAGATTATTTTCATGAAGATTTCACTTGACAATTACAAGGTGAGTTGCTACACTTCCAAAGATAAAACAGAGACTGCCAAAAAGCTGAAGGCTGCCTGAGGTGGTTAAAAATAAATTTTGATCTTAGTGGTCACGAGGTAAGTGAAATGAAGTGCTGTGAGTTGAATGCAGAAAAATAACATTTTCTTTACGCTTATAACCAATTTTTTACGCTTATACCCAAATGTGCAGCTGTTGTTGCTGCAAGAGGAATGAAAAATTCTCTTGCTTATTCTAACACAGAATGTTCATTATTTGCAAATTGTCAGGATATGTGAAAACACCTGCCGCTCAAGCAACTGACAAATGGGCTTTTAATTATTTTGCAACCTGTCCACCAGATTTTGCAGCTGTGGATTGATAGGACCATTCTTTTCATCGAAGTTTGGGAATTGAATTCATTGGAAATTATTTATACAACTGCCTTAGAATCATCTTACAAGAAAATAAGTGACATACTATTTTATCCTTTTTTTTAACATTGGTTTTATTAGAAATGTCCATGGAATTTCACTTTTTCTATTTGAACTGTGATGAATCTTGATATATAATGAAAGAATAAGCTCCTTGCAAATTCCATGACTATCAAATACATGTGCAAGTTTTCTTATTACATTGTTAAATATTTGAGTTTAACAACTTTAACAAAATATTTCAATAACAATAAAAAATATGAAGGCAAGTCATGCAAAATATTTCAATGACAATCAGAAATATGAAGGCAAGTCATTCAAAATATTTCAATGACAATCAGAAATATGAAGGCAAGTCATTCAAAATATTTCAATGACAATCAGAAATATGAAGGCAAGTCATTAAAATAGCAAGAGAGAACAAATGAAAAGAAATTAAATTTGACAAGTTTTTCCTTTTGACTGAAGAAGATATTTGAACACACTAGACTGCTAACACCTTCCTCAAGTGTCGACTTTTTCTCACCAAAACATGACGTATCATTTTTTCTTCGTCATTTCTCATGATCAAAGTAGACGTCTTCATTATTTATAAGGTTTTGGCAGAGCAGAACAGACATGTTAACTTGGTAACAAACAGAATTTGAAAATATTATGGCACCTACCCTTTTTGGACCATAATGAACTCTTCCTTTTTTATTATGAATACCAGTAGAATATGCCTGTCAGGGTGGATTTGAGTTTGGGTTGAATCACCCGGGACTAATACTTGGCAGTCAGACTGATGTGTAACACTCTTGTATTTGTTTTCCATTTAATATATACTGTACTGTTCAAAAGTATTAGGGAAAAAACTATTTTATCTTTTATCAGGCATATTGACAGAAAATAAACAATTTAAGTAATTTTATTTTATTTACTCAACAAATGCTTTAACAAGAAAAATACTTGTTAGAAAATAAATTTAATATTTAGTATAATAGACTTTTGCTTTGATCACAGCCTTCATTCTGTCAGGCATTGACATCACAAGCTTCTTCAATGTATTTAATGGTATCTCCTGCCAAGCAGCTTGTATTTCTTCCCAAAGTGTGTCTTGCAAAGTAACATTAGATTTATCAATTCGAGAGGGGAGGAATAAGAAAAAAGTCAGTCATATCCAAGGATAATAGAATAATGAGTAGTTTCAAAATAACTTGTTTAATAGAAAATAGAAAAAAATTAAATATAACTTCTTTTTAATACATCTCTTTCACATTTAGTTTTAAATAATCAATATTTATTATCAATTTACTTGGCTTTTCACCCTGTATTTGAATTTCAGTGAGGTTTTTAGGAAAATCACCCCTGTCCTAATACTTTTGCGCACTACTGGTAGTGTGCAACAGTTTTAGGACAGGGGTGATTTTAAACTTTATTTTGATGCCTCATAAAAGGTAAAAGAGTTTTTGTCCTAATACTTTTGCACAGTACATTTTGTTTCACTAATTCCTGAATTCGAATTTTCTTCCGGACTTATTCTGGGTCCACAACAGAAAATGATTCTCAAAACTAACCCTAACCCTGCCAAACGTCATCTGTTATACATTATTTTCTTCCTGATTTACCAGATGTAGTTTTTTCTTCTTTACAAATTGTGATACGCAAATTGGCCTGGTGTCCAAATCAACCTGGTGCGTTGTCGTGCAATGTGGTGCAAGGATGTACTTTGTGGGGCAGTGGATATTGACTCGGAATGACAAATCAGGGAGCCAAGTTTGAATTCCAGTTAAATTCCTTGTATTCACTTGTGCACAAATACACTTGGGAAAGGTATTAATCCGTCTCTTCCCTCTAGTTATGGGTTAAATAACAGAACAGATAGGGTTATGTAGGCTTGGTCCACAACCAGTCTACTGCAGAAAGTAATGGCAACCTACTGTGGGATAATCTTCTGCCCAGTCAACCATGTCTCAAAAGAGACATGATCACCAAAGCATGTATCACATATGGCACTTAACTGACTGAAAATGTATTTATCACAAAATATAATTAGACTTATTAGTTAGTGTATCAAACTGAGTATGGTTGCAAAAGAACAAATAAAAACACATTAATGTTATTGAAGCTGAAAAGAAAAGGAAAAATATTAAAATAAAATTCTCTGCATTACCAGTACAAAGGATCAAGGCATAACATTTCTTTGTGGGCAAGGGAAGTGACCTGGAGGATGTAGTTTACAAGCCTGACATATATCCCATCAGTTGATCCAGTTATAGATTGGTTCTATAGCCTTGGTTGGCAACCAGTCTACTGCAGAAAACAATAGCAACCTACTGCAGGATAATCTTCTGCCCAGTCAGTCATGTTTCTTTTGAGACATGATTACCCAAAGCATGTATCGCGTATGGCACTTAATTGACTGTCCAGATCATGCACAAAATTTTTAGCTCAAGTTAGGTCTATATCTGCTATTATGGGTTGACCCCACAACCAAATATACATTAAGCAACCATTAGCCCCAAACTTAGACCAAACAGTCAGTCAGTTGAGTGCTATACGTGATACGCGCTTGGGCAATCATGCCTTGACAGAGACATGACTGACTGGGCAGAAGATTATCCCGCAGTAGGTTGCCATTGCTTTCTATGGTAGACTGGTTGCCGACCAAAGCTATAGAACCCAATCTGTCCTGTTATTTAACCCATAACTGGAAGGAATAGGCAGATTAATACCTTTCCCAAGGGTATTTGCACATAAGTGAATGCAATGGATTCAACTGGAATTCGAACTCGGTTCCCCAATTTCTTATTTTGAGCTGATATCCAATGCACCACAACGCACATCCAAACTGACTAGACCAAACAGATAAATTAAATTCAGCTACAATATACAATAACCTATGCCAAAATTACAAAAGGTCACACCACTTATGTTGGGACGCCCGCACCTATTCGGCTATAATGGACTATTCCATTACTATGTAAAGTAATGTTGGCATCTGCGTAAGAGAGTGTGCCAAGTAGCCGATTGACAAGTCAGTCGTAGACTTCCGATGATGACCTGGAAGTACCCATTGCTCATGCTACATCTTACGACGGTTGAGATGATTAACCTTTATTCTTGTATTGGATACTAATAACCTTTGTAAATACTATTTTCACGGAATACAACAATTTACCTATTCCTGTTGTTGAGTTATTTATTCTTACTCACGACATAACAACTTATTTGTATATTAAGACATTAACCCTAATAATTTTGTATATGCTTTGTATAACACACAACTTATAACACACTAGTTGATACCGTATATTGAGTCAGTATAACTTAGCAAGCATTTAAAATTCATCAGATCCACTAATAAACACTTTAAAGTCAATATTAACTCCTGTAAAATATTAATGCCATAGATTAAACATTCTATCTGATAATTTTTGATAGTACTGCTCCATATTCTTCTTCTTCTATGTGCCCTGTCCCTTCAGGACATAGGCGATCATGGTTCTCCATGTCTCCCTATCCCTTGTGGCACTTAGTATGTTTGCTTCTGTTGCTCCTGGCAACTCCCGTTCCATCATCCACCTGATCAGACCCTGCAAATATTTTATCCACTGCCTTCCTCTGTCTCTCCTTCCTTCTATCTGGCCAGTCAGTATCAGGTTCTCCAGGCTCTCCTTCCTTATTGCATGTCCCAGGAACTTTAGTTGTCTCTTCCTGATGCTCAGTATCAATTTCCTTTTTGTTGCCATTCTTTCCAGCACCTCATCGTTGCTTGCATGCTCAGTCCACGATATCCGTAGCATCCTTCTGTAGAACCACATTTCGGCCGCTTCCAATTTTGTCCTCATCTTCGATGATATTGTCCAGCATTCACTGCCGTATTGAAGAACTGACATCACGTAGCAGTCCAGCACTCTTTTCTTTGTTTCTGTTGAGATTTTCCTGTGTGTTAATATTTTGCTCATCTTCTGGAACGCGTCCTTTGCTATGCCAATTTGCCTTCGGATCTCTGTGTCACACTTTCCATCTCCTGTTAGAACACTGCCTAGATACTTAAATTTTTGTACTTCCTTGATTCTGTTATCCCCCACCTGTATTTGGCATTTTGGGTTGTATCTTTTGCTGATGACCATGCACTAAGTTTTCTTAAAGTTTATTTGTAGTCCCTTTTTGTCACTCTCCACTGCTACTTTCTGTATGAGGTCTTGTAGTTTCCTTTCCGTGTCTGCAATCAGCACTGTATCGTCCGCATACCTTATGTTGTTCAGGTTGTGGCCTCCAATAACAAATCCTGGTGTGTCATCTAGGGTCCTCAAAATACTCTCACTGTATAGGTTGAACAAATCCGGTGAAAAGACACATCCTTGTCTTATGCCTTTTTCTATCTTTGTGTATCGACTGAGATCGTTACCTGTCCGTATGCAGGCCGTTTGCTGCCAGTAGAGATTCTTGATTATTCTTATGTTTTTCCCAAAAATGTTGAGGCTGCCTAGCATCTCCATCAATTCTTTGTGTTGTATCTTGTCAAATGCTTTTGCATAGTCAATGAAGCATAGGTACAAGTCTTTCTTCTTTTGTAATGCCCTTTCAGAGAGCATCCTAATCATGAATATGGCGTTCCTTGTTCCAGTGTCTTTGACGAACCTGCACTGTTCCTGCCCTATCTCTGGCCTGATTTCTGCTTTTCGCTCTATTCATCAGGATTCTGACAATCAGTTTTGTAATGTGACTCATGAAACTGATAGTTCTGTGTAGTTCGCACTCGTTTGCACCAGGGTTCTTTGGCAGTGCTAAAAATATCAACTTGCATAGGTTGTCTGGTATTATTCTGCTGCTATAAATTTTGTTTATTATGTCGGTAATCTTTTCTATGCCATATTCTTCTAAGGCTGTCAGCAGCTCTATCACTATGCCATCTGGACCAGGTGCTTTGTTTCTGTTCATTTTGGCCATTGCAGCTTCCACTTCAGATTTTAGTATTTCCGGTCCATCCATCTCCTTGTGTATTCTTGGTTGTTCTGGTTGTTCTCTCTTGTCGCAAAAAAGATCCTTTATATATTCTTCCCATCGCTGGAGTATTTCCTCTTTCTCTAATATGATTGTTCCTTCCTTGGGTTTTAAGCATCCTGTTGAGGAGCAGGTTTTTTGTCCTGTCAGTTCTCTTATCTCTTTATGCATCTCTGCTTTGTTGGTCCTGCTCAGTCTCTCTACTTCTGCGCATTTGTTGTTGAGCCATTCCTCTTTGGCTTGTCTGCATTTGTTTCTTATCTCCCTGTGAAGTTTCTTGTACTCTGCTCCATGTCTTGGCATTATTTTTTGTCTCCTTTGCATCTTGTGGAGGATCTCTTCGGTCATCCACTCGTTTTTTCTTCTGCGTCTGATTTCCTTTGGAGCTATGTTGTTCGCTGAGGTCACCATCACTTCTTTTAGTGAATCCCATTTTGAGTACCCTTTTCCAATTTGTTCTTCATATTTCTTTCTCGCGCTGTTATTGTATTCTTTCTGCAGGGTGAGGTTGTCCTCTAGCATGTCGTATTGCAGCCTTGATGATGTGCTGGGCTTCTTCAGTCTTCAGAGTTACACTTTTAGTTTGCAGATGGCTGGGACGTGGTCACTTCTGCAGTCGGCACCTGGGTATGTTTTGCATTGGACCACTGTAATAAAGTAGTTATCTACATTTCACTGTGTATCTCTTTATTCCACGATATAACAATTTGTGATAGCCTGCTGGAGTTTTGTTTAATGGCATATCAACCTCTGTGGGTTATTTAATACCAAATAGATGAGGTTTTAAGGTATTTTTTAATGTTTGGTTATAGTGAGAAGGTTGAGTTAATCAGATTTTGATGAAATTTTTAAAATTTTTATTTTAGAAACTGAAGATGTCTTCTAGTTCTGTATTAAAAAATGTATTACTAGTAATTTTTTTCTTCAAAAATGTGTTATGGTAATAATTTTTTTCTTCAAAAATGTATATTTTTCTATAAAAGTCTATTTTTATACTTTCATAGTGTTTTGACCTCAGTTTGGGGGTTAATTATTTTCCCATAGCTGGGACCCTAACAGGTGCTACCACTCTGGGTCAGGGTGGACCTGGGAACAACAGCAATTAAGAATTGGTTCCATGCTTCTCACAACCTCCCAATCAGAGGCCTTGCTGCCGGATGCAGTTTACCATCATACCCAGGACCGATAGTTTTCTGGAAGTAGAGTAAGTAGTGTACAGTAATTTTTAGAAGCACTGTCCCATTTTTAAACCCACAATATGATTTATCTCCTGGTGTTGGAAATGTTTTTAGACAATGCCACAGTTTACAATATTTTATTTCTAACTTCAGTACTGAATAAAAAGCTACTGAAAGTGTATAAAACATCATCAAGTTCTCTTCCTGGTCTTAATGCCAAGTTTTACCTTAATAAATGCAGGACTCAATTGCAACCATTTTTTGTAGAGTTCGAGAAAAAAAAAAGTTTTTTATTAAAATCTATGCCTAAATTTGCTTATCCATCTTTTTACCTTTGGCAAAGAACTAAATATGGTTTACTATTTTGAATATTTAATTCAACTATATTAAGAAATATACAAAAATACTAATATTTTAAGAATTCCAAAGAAAATTAAGTTCATTAAGTTCTCTATAAAACCTACAATGTCATGTTAAGTTTGTGTTACAATGTGCTGCTGTGTTTTTGGCATAACTCCATATAGAACAAAGCTTAAAATAATAAAATACAGGATGTTGTGGCGAGCCATGATCATCCACGCTATAAAAGGACAAAGTAATTATTAATGGTCCCAATCTGGGAGAAATGGGTTCAATTAGTGTAATTGTTTCAGCAAGAAGACAATATTCTTAGAGTTCATAAATTTTCAAGAAGAAAGTGATACTTTGCAAATGAAACATTAAGTCTTTTCACTTTTTACTGACTCCATTAACAAAGATTTTACAATACAGAAGTCAATGAAATTGTTACACATTTGCAATCAGATAGAATCTGTTTGGCTTAAAAATATTTTCCCAGTCTGTCAGTCAGTTAAGTGCCATACATGATACATGCTTGGGTGATCATGTCCTAAAAGAGACATGACTGACTGGGCAGAAGATTATCCCACAGTAGGCTGCTATTACTTTCTGTGGTAGAATGGTTGCCAGCCAAGGCTATAGAACCCAGTCTGTTCTGTTATTTAGCTCATAACTAGAGGGAAGAGGTGGATTAATACCTTTCCCAAGGGTATAATGCAAGGAATTTGAACTCTGCTCCCTGTTTTCTCATTCTGAGCCGATATCCACAGCGTCACAATTCACATCCTTATATTTTCCCTCATGTTCCAAAAAACATTGATTCTTATAAAATCACTATTATTTTGTGGGTAATCTTGTAGTTAATACTGGATATTGCAAATGAAAAGGTTTTCAAATGATTCATATGCTGTTTAACCAAGATATTTTTTAAAAAACCATATACTCCTTATGGCAGTGAATGTTGGGCAATCTCGTCATAGATGAAGAAGAGACTTGAAGCAACAGAAATGTGATTCTACAGAAGGATGCTGAGAATACCATGGACTGAAGATGTGAGCAATGGAGATTTAGAGAAAATGGAAACAAGAATGGCCTTGAAAAGAGCAACATAATACTTCACCTCCCCAGCAAGTTTGAGTAAATGGATGGCAGAAAAAAATTTTGCAGTGATACAAAAAAAAAAAATAAGATAAAATTCACTAAGATCTGGAAAGAACATGAAACTGGGGAGAGTCATGATCACCAATGTCATAGAGGGATATGGCACATAAGAGAAAATGAAGAAATGATTATGTAAAATAAGGAATTTTTTTAAGCAGAATAGAAACTAAAAGAAAATTGTTGCTAACGCTCTGAAATTTTGGGGACAATGAGGAATGAAAAATTTGAGAATTTTATACTTACAGGATATATATATATATATATATATATATATATATATATGGAAAATTTACTGTAAGATTTAGTAGATTAAAGGGTTGGTTTGTGAATTTGGTAACTGTGATAGTGAGTTCAATGCCAGGGTTGGGCTGTGTACATGGGTGAGCAGTACTAAAAAAATGAGAACTAGATCAAACTAGCAGTATAGCCCGGTGTTGCTCAGGTGTAATGAAAGCTTTAAAACTAATCTATAGTCCTGGGGCTCATACTCTTTGGATGTTGGCATGAAAGACTAAAAAGCAATAGTTGTTTCCAGTCAAAGCAAAACCGTAGATTGAAAGAAAAAAATGGGTTAAGTCAAATTTTGATTTCCGGTATAAATGTCAAATAAGTTTTTCATTACAAACTGAATTTTGAAGGCTAAATAATTCCTCTGACTAAATGGTATGATGGCTGAGACTAAGAACTACAATTATACCTACTGAGAGCAAAACCCGAAGCAAAAACCAAAATAAAAGGGCTGAAAACTTGATTTTGATCAGACCCAATATAATATCGAGGTATCAATTTCCAATATCGGAGTCAAATAAGTCATCCTAGGATAAACTAACCTAAGTAAGTCCATGAAAACTATAACCCATTGGGAGTAAAATTGGAGAAAGTGAGCCATATTGATGGCTGAATATTCGTTTTTAATCAAATTTAAAGATAATGGGATATATCTACAGCATAAAAATAAATTATAAATCATACATTTTAATACAAATTAGATTATAACTACTAGTAGTATTATATTATAAATATAATTATAATAATTAAAAAATGATATATAAATAAATAAATTCAAAAATTCAAAAATATATTATATAAGAAAATGATAAATGAAATATTAAAAAAACAATCATTTAAAACTAAATTTAATGTTAAATTTTCATATCATGTTTTTCTAATTGCAATAAACACTGGCATTGAACTAAGATGTTAACTTTAACTTCCTTTCTCCTTTTACTGTTCGTTCTCCTTTCTTTTTTCCATTTATGATTTTTCTACATTTTTATTCTTCTTTCTTTCTTTGTTTTTTTTAATGGGGAAGGAAATGTTTTTTGTAGATTACCGTTACAAATATCTATTCTTGATATGGGCATGTGAGTGTTTGTACGTGATTCATTTCTAGATGATTTTGAATATTAACTGTTGTATCATTTGGGTCTGATGAGCAATGGCTTTTGCTGCAAAATACGTGTTACCCATGAAATTGTAGAATATCTAAAATTTTTTCTGGAGTATATATATATATATATATATATATGCACACACAATCTTGTTTTTTAGTTGCCAGGTCTTATATATGTGGAGAAGATTGAAATGAACTATTTGCAGCATAGACTGGAGGCCACTTGTTTTCTGTGACTATTTTCATATTTGATTAGTAGCCTAAGAAAAGATTGATGATTACTTGAACCGTCTATTCTGTTTTTCCCAACATCCCTCACCAATTTGAGTACTTTTAATGTTCTTTAGATCTTGACTATTTCTACACTCTGACCTTTAGCCAGACAAAAGTAGCAGGAAGGGATAACATAGAAATTAAAGTAATCTTCAATTGTCTCTCCAATAAAAGCATTTGCTAAATAACACACGGATGTAATAAAAACCCATTCAAATGTCTTCAAAGTTCAATTTATTTATCCTGAACATAATCATCATTATTAGAAATAACAAAGGCTCACTTTGAAACTAATTCTTCTATTCTTTGTTGAAAGAAACTGGAATTCTAGAGAGAAAGTATTCTAATGATGCTGAATTGATCTTTTCTCTCTTCGGAAAGGTTTTGTCAGTAAGGAAGAATTCCAGTGATTTGAATAAATGGAAATTTAAAAGTGCTAAATTGGTTAAGAGTAAGCAGCAAAGCATCAGAACCTATTGATTTGATCTTTGCCTGAGTTTATTTTACAATGTGGGGTGGGAGTGGGGGTCAGCACTGTCATTCTAAAGAATAATACACTTTCTATTGATTAACACTGGAAACTTGGGGGTATCAATTTTTACTCTTTACTTTTCGAGTGCATGACAATATAAAGATTAACTGTAATTGTTAGATTTGATTCTAAGAATTTATCTATAAATATAAAAGGTAATCTGTGAGTCTGTGTGTGACTGTTCTCTATGCACGCCTACATTTTTTAAGCTACGCCATTCTAACTTTCTTGGGAAGCCAGGTTGACATACTTTTTGAGTTTAAGTTCAGCAATTTTCCCTTTCACACTTTTTGGTCAATGGAGCCGATTGTTTACATTTGCTCTGTAAAACATCTAAAATCTAAGATGGTTGCTAAATTACGTCACAGAAATCAAATCACACATGTCAAACGCAACTAAGATACTTTTATGTTAAAAAAAAATAAAATAAACTTTTATATTTAATTTTTATTCTGATGTTTTAAAAATTCATTTGGTCAACAAAAAAATGTGAATATTTTTCCCCGTAATTTTGAAACAAAAGAAATATTTTTAAAAAATGTTTATTCAAACAAAAACAAAATATGTAAAAAAAAAAAAAAAAGTGGCATCTTCTCCTCCTACTAAAATGTTCTGAGCTGCACAGCATTTAATGAATAATAATGATAAGGAAAAACAAGTATAAAGTGGGTTTGGAAAAGTTCTTGCACCAACCCACTTCTCTATTTAACCAGACATCAAATTTGTCTAGAATGTTCTTGATCAGTCTGCAAACTTTTAAACTCTTTTGTATGGTATTAATTTAAATAACAAATATCAGGGAACTTGAAATTCATTAAGTTTTAATCTAAAATGGAGAAATTTTGGTAACTAGAATTTTTTTGCAACATGCTGATGCAAGTTTAACACCTCACAATATTTAGCATTCTTGAAGTTATTAACATTTTTTGACAAAATTTACATACTCGTTTTCTTCAAGTTCACAAACTAAACAATAAAATTTGAATAATCTGATTTGTTTGGAAAAAAAAACTTTCGCAAAACTCTACTTTGCAGTTTAATAATTTCTTTAATTCAATGGGTCTTCATGGTAAACAGTATTTTTAAGCAGTTTTTTTTTCTTATTACTTTTTAACAGTAAAGAATAAATTCCTAGGATTTCTTACTCTTGAGCATGCAAAATACAACTGGCCATGTGGAAATATTTCTTACTCTAACTCAACTGGCCATGTGGAAATATTTCTTACTCTAACTCAACTGGCCATGTGGAAATATTTCTTACTCTAACTCAACTGGCCATGTGGAAATATTTCTTTCTGGAGCCAAATTCAAACTTAAGCCTCATGATTTGCTTATAGTTCTCACAAATGCAGGGCAAACTGGAAACTTTACACCCTAATAAAACCAAACATGCTTTGTACATTCTTACCTGTTTCCACTTCTCCCCAGAATTTGGTTTCAGTCAGCCAATGTGTAGCTATTTTAGAGGGTGCAATGGATGTACAGACTAATGGAAGTCATGGAATTATATATATATATATATATATATATATATATATATATATGTGTGTGTGTGTGTGTTTAATTGGTTTTCTTTAATTTATTTTGTGAATTTTACCAGAAATCTCTTTGACTGACTGGTGTAGTTTGTTTGTTTCTTTCTTTTTTGGTTGGCCCTATGTTGTTATTTTATCTCTCCTCTTCTCTCGTTGACGGACTGGTAGACCTCTTGGGGCCACTCACTGACTATGTCAGTTGACTAACCCCAACCCAACCTCGCATTCAGTTGGTGTGACCAAAAAGCAAAAATATTTTTTATCTTAATGGTACTACACTCACACTGGGCTGTGAATCAACTTTGTTTAAAATATTTGTAAAAGTAAGTTATTTTTTTGCTGAATTTTAAACTTTTCATGTTTAATTGGTTTTCTTTAATTTATTTTGTAAATTTTACCAGAAATCTCTTTCACTGGACTTTAACTAAGTTAAAACTTAGCAATCCACCAACATTTTTCCTTTTTCAATTGGAGTAGATAGACTAAACTATCGCCCGGCTCACACTCCACCCACAACTATTGAACAGGTGAAGAGGCTCATCCCTTGTTCCCTGTTTAGGATGTGGTTTCCGGATTTCCCTTTTACGTAGCCACCTGCACGTCAGGGGCGTTACCGCCTTGCTCGGGGTGATATGATTAAAAAAATATATATGTGAGAGAGAGAGAGAGAGAGAGAGAGA